>JBBPBX010037946.1:0-18994 GCA_038048925.1 Garcialebias charrua
CCGCCCTGAAATTTTGGGGGTGTTCTTTCTTAGACGCCTGGGGGATGTCCTTGAGGGGGGGGGACTGTAAGGATGGCTCCATCCTGTTGGTCTTGTCTGTTCTCCTTGTGATGTTTTTCTGTTAGTCAGTTCCAGTTCTGTCTCTTAGTTTAAACCTCTAGTTTAGTCTCTATGTTTATTTATTATTAGGTTAACCTCCAATTCTGTCTGTTTAGTCTCTATGTTTATTTACTATTAGTTTAACCTTCAGTTCTGTCTCTTAGTTTTAAAACCTCCAGTTTAGTCTCTATGTTTATTTACTATTAGGTTAAACTCCAACTCTGTCTGTTTAGTCTCTATGTTTATTTACTATTAGTTTGACCTCCAGTTCTGTCTCTTAGTTTTAAACCTCCAGTTTAGTCTCTATGTTTATTTACTATTAGCTTAACCTCCAGTTCTGTCTTCCTAGTTTACTTTTCATGTTTCAGGTTTAGTTTTCCCAGACCTGCTCTGAGTCCTGCTCTGTGTGCAAACTTGTAAACTTTCTACAAATCAAATCCCTCCTACAAGTCAATCCTCAGTTAATCACACCTTCTCATTTTCTCCGTTCTCAGTCAGTGAGGTAAATAAACTGTTAAATGATCTTGATCTTCTTGATCTTCTCTAAATGGTTTTCAGAATCTGTTGGAATCCTGGCAAAAACCAATGCAGATTTGTTCCTGTCTTTGATTTTATACGTCTACCTTATAATGTTTTGCTAGTTTTTTGATACTTTGTTAAAAAAAAAAAAAAAAAAATCTTTTGTTTTTTTCTCTCTTTTTGTTTTCTATTGTTTATTGTTTGTTTGTTTATTGTTTAATGAAATTCTATCACTGCTGTTCATTGTTCTTTAGTTTTAGCAGGTCGCTTTCGTAAATGAGCCCATGAGGTTCAAAAGATTTACCTGACTAAATAAAGGTTGAATGAATGAATGAATGAATGATCCTAAAAAAGCTGCTGGTCCAGATGAACTTCCACCTTATTTCTTAAGGCTGGCTGCTCATATCATTTCAGTCCCTGTGACCCACATCTTTAATCTGTCCATAAGCCAAAATTCCATTCCGGATGCTTGGAAAACAGCCTTTGTTCTTCCTTTGCTGAAGGGAGGTGACCCCACCGCACTGAACAACTATCGACCAATCTCTAAACTCTGCATTTTAGCCAAGGTTCTAGAAAATTTGATAAACTCTCAGATCAAAAATTATTTGGACTCATTTAACATCTTACCTCTCCATCAATCTGGTTTCAGGAAAAAACACAGCACAACGACTGCTTCTTTGAAGGTTCTTAATGACGTTGTTGAAGCATTGGATGCTAAGAATTATTGTGCTGCACTTTTCTTAGATCTGTCTAAAGCTTTTGACACAGTGGATCATAACATCTTGTGTCATAAGCTCTCAGAAATTGGGTTCTCTGATCACACCATTGGTTGGTTTTCCAATTATCTGTCCAATCGGATGCAATGTGTTCAGCAAAATGGTACTTCTTCCAGAAAGTTCATTCTCAATAGTCCAGGTATCAAATCCGCTCATTCTCAATCAGTTCATCTGGACAATTTCTTTTTAGTAGAAACGTTTCACCCTCACTCCAGAGGGCTTCGTCAGTCAGAGCAGTCCAAAGCAAACTGAAGCTACCCCACCAAGTAAACAACTTAAGTGGACCAACCAGTTTGCTGTAGCCAAGATGGTTTCTGGGGGCTTGTCCCTCGTCGACTCCTCCCAGGCAGGCAGACATGTCCAAAGTGGTTCAAGACCAGAAAGTTCATTCTCAATAGTCCAGGTATCAAATCCGCTCATTCTCAATCAGTTCATCTGGACAATTTCTTTTTAGTAGAAACGTTTCACCCTCACTCCAGAGGGCTTCGTCAGTCAGAGCAGTCCAAAGCAAACTGAAGCTACCCCACCAAGTAAACAACTTAAGTGGACCAACCAGTTTGCTGTAGCCAAGATGGTTTCTGGGGGCTTGTCCCTCGTCGACTCCTCCCAGGCAGGCAGACATGTCCAAAGTGGTTCAAGACCAGAAAGTTCATTCTCAATAGTCCAGGTATCAAATCCGCTCATTCTCAATCAGTTCATCTGGACAATTTCTTTTTAGTAGAAACGTTTCACCCTCACTCCAGAGGGCTTCGTCAGTCAGAGCAGTCCAAAGCAAACTGAAGCTACCCCACCAAGTAAACAACTTAAGTGGACCAACCAGTTTGCTGTAGCCAAGATGGTTTCTGGGGGCTTGTCCCTCGTCGACTCCTCCCAGGCAGGCAGACATGTCCAAAGTGGTTCAAGACCAGAAAGTTCATTCTCAATAGTCCAGGTATCAAATCCGCTCATTCTCAATCAGTTCATCTGACTAAAAAGAAATTGTCCAGATGAACTGATTGAGAATGAGCGGATTTGATACCTGGACTATTGAGAATGAACTTTCTGGTCTTGAACCACTTTGGACATGTCTGCCTGCCTGGGAGGAGTCGACGAGGGACAAGCCCCCAGAAACCATCTTGGCTACAGCAAACTGGTTGGTCCACTTAAGTTGTTTACTTGGTGGGGTAGCTTCAGTTTGCTTTGGACTGCTCTGACTGACGAAGCCCTCTGGAGTGAGGGTGAAACGTTTCTACTAAAAAGAAATTGTCCAGATGAACTGATTGAGAATGAGCGGATTTGATACCTGGACTATTGAGAATGAACTTTCTGGTCTTGAACCACTTTGGACATGTCTGCCTGCCTGGGAGGAGTCGACGAGGGACAAGCCCCCAGAAACCATCTTGGCTACAGCAAACTGGTTGGTCCACTTAAGTTGTTTACTTGGTGGGGTAGCTTCAGTTTGCTTTGGACTGCTCTGACTGACGAAGCCCTCTGGAGTGAGGGTGAAACGTTTCTACTAAAAAGAAATTGTCCAGATGAACTGATTGAGAATGAGCGGATTTGATACCTGGACTATTGAGAATGAACTTTCTGGTCTTGAACCACTTTGGACATGTCTGCCTGCCTGGGAGGAGTCGACGAGGGACAAGCCCCCAGAAACCATCTTGGCTACAGCAAACTGGTTGGTCCACTTAAGTTGTTTACTTGGTGGGGTAGCTTCAGTTTGCTTTGGACTGCTCTGACTGACGAAGCCCTCTGGAGTGAGGGTGAAACGTTTCTACTAAAAAGAAATTGTCCAGATGAACTGATTGAGAATGAGCGGATTTGATACCTGGACTATTGAGAATGAACTTTCTGGTCTTGAACCACTTTGGACATGTCTGCCTGCCTGGGAGGAGTCGACGAGGGACAAGCCCCCAGAAACCATCTTGGCTACAGCAAACTGGTTGGTCCACTTAAGTTGTTTACTTGGTGGGGTAGCTTCAGTTTGCTTTGGACTGCTCTGACTGACGAAGCCCTCTGGAGTGAGGGTGAAACGTTTCTACTAAAAAGAAATTGTCCAGATGAACTGATTGAGAATGAGCGGATTTGATACCTGGACTATTGAGAATGAACTTTCTGGTCTTGAACCACTTTGGACATGTCTGCCTGCCTGGGAGGAGTCGACGAGGGACAAGCCCCCAGAAACCATCTTGGCTACAGCAAACTGGTTGGTCCACTTAAGTTGTTTACTTGGTGGGGTAGCTTCAGTTTGCTTTGGACTGCTCTGACTGACGAAGCCCTCTGGAGTGAGGGTGAAACGTTTCTACTAAAAAGAAATTGTCCAGATGAACTGATTGAGAATGAGCGGGTACTTCTTCCAGTTACTTAATGGTTAAAAATGGTGTACCACAAGGGTCAGTCTTAGGACCAACCCTCTTTACAATTTACATAGCTCATGTAGGTCAGAGCATCCCTGATGCATCCTTACATTTCTATGCTGATGACACAGTTGTTTACTGCCGAGCTAAAACAGTAGCTAAGGCTTTCCAGTCTCTGCAATCCGCTTTTGACATCATCCAGTCAGATTTGTTCCGTCTCAAACTTGTACTAAATGCTGATAAAACAAAAGGGATGTTTTTTTCAAGTAGGAAGTCGGTCCCAGCAGATCTTCCTCTGATTTTATCCTCAAATGGTGTCCCAATTGAGTTTGTTGATTCCTATAAATATTTGGGTATCCTGGTTGATTCACAGCTCTCTTTTAAACTCCACGTGGAAAACCTAGTAAAGAAACTGAAAGTTAAACTGGGTTTCTTTTTCAGAAACAGATCATGTCTAACACTGAATGTTAGGAAACGCCTTGTATCTGTGACTTTCCTCCCCTCCATTGATTACGGTGACATTCTCTACATGAATGCTCCTACAAGCACCCTGCGGATGTTGGATGTTGTCTATCATGGTGCATCCTGCAGATGTTGGATGTTGTCTATCATGGTGCACTAAGATTCATAACTGGCTGTGATTATCGTACCCACCACTGCACCCTGTATTCACTGGTTAACTGGACATCATTATCCTCACGCAGACTCTTCCACTGGTACATTTTCATCTTTAAATCACTTCTCGGTCTGTTACCCTCATACATTTCCTCCCACGGAGCATGTGGAAGGGTATTAAATGCATAACAGATTACAAAGGCAAAAACAAACAATGCCCCAGGGACCCATCTCTGCCTGATGCCCTCAATAAGTTTTATGCACGTTTTGATGATCCAAACAGACCAGCTAGCACCAGACTCACCTCATCACCAGATGAAGAGCATCTCAGGGTGTCCGCAGCAGAAGTGAGAGGCAGTCTCAGAAAGATTAATCCTCATAAAGCAACCGGACCAGACAACATCCCAGGGAAAGTTCTGAAGGAATGTGCGGACCAGCTCTGTGAGGTGCTGGCTGACATCTTCACCACCTCACTTGCACTGGAGTCAGTTCCCACCTGCCTGAAGACCGCGACCATCATCCCAGTCCCAAAGAGCTCCACAGTGACTGGTCTGAATGACTATAGACCGGTGGCCCTCACCCCGATAGTCGCTAAATGTTTTGAGAAACTGGTCATGTCCCACATCAAGGCAACCGTCAACATCAATGAGGACCCTCATCAATACGCATACCGTGAGAACCGATCAACAGAGGACGCCATTTCTTCCGTGGTCCACACTGCTCTCACCCACCTGGATCAGAAGGACTCATACGTGCGTCTGCTCTTTGTGGACTTCACATCTGCCTTCAACACCATGATCCCCCAAACTCTGATAAAACTATACACTTGGAGCTGAACACCTCAATGTGTAACTGGCTGCTAGACTTCCTGACCGGGAGACCACAGGCAGTACGGGTCGGGAATAACACATCCAGCACCATCACATTGAATACAGGAGCCCCACAAGGATGTGTGCTGAGCCCCCTTCTATTCACCCTGCTAACACACGACTGCACACCATCGTACAGCTCCAACCACTTCATCAAGTTTGCGGACGACACAACAGTGGTGGGTCTCATCAGCAACAACGATGAGACGGACTACAGGAACGAGGTGAGCCGCCTGGCCTTGTGGTGCGGACACAACAATCTCACTCTCAACGTGGAGAAGACAAAGGAGATTGTTGTGGACTTCAGGAAGAGGGATGCCCAACATGCCCCTCTGACCATCAACAGCACCACAGTGGAGAGAGTGGACAGCACCAAGTTCCTGGGAGTGCACGTCTCAGAGGACCTGTCCTGGAGCAGGAACACTGCATCACTGGCCAAGAAGGCTCACCAGCGCCTCTACTTTCTCCGCAAGCTGAAAAGGGCTGGAGCTTCAACCCCCATCATGTGCACCTTCTACAGGGGTGCCATAGAAAGTGTCCTGACCAGCTGCATCACTGTGTGGTTTGGTGCATGTACTGCATCCTGCCGCAAGAGCCTCCAGCGCATCGTGAGAGCAGCTGAGAAGATCGTCGGCACCTCCTTCCCCTCACTACAGGACTTACACAGCAAACGCCTCACTCGGAAAGCCCTCTGCATGGCAGGTGATCCCACACACCCACTACACAGCTGCTTCAGACTGCTGCCATCAGGGAGGAGACTGAGGAGTCTCCAGGCTCGAACCAGCAGACTAAATAACAGCTCTGTTCATCAGGCAATCAGGATGCTAAACACTCTGCCTGCTCTGCCCTAACTCCCACTTGTACTACCTTAATCACAAAAAACTTTCACACATTACCACACAACACAAAGATTTTAACACTGGACTCTGTGTCATCAAAACGGGTTATTCACTCAACTCACGGTCATGTGCTCATTCAGTTTGCACTACTTCTTATATTTGCACTAATGTTTGTATTACATTACTGCCTATAGTCATACTACTGTTTACATTCACTGTTTACATTTATTACTACTGTTTTCATTCAATACTACTGTTTACATTTATTACTACTGTTTACATTTACACTACTTTTTATATCTACACTACTGCTGATATATATATATATATATATATATATATATATATATATATTTTTTACTAGCCTTATTGCATATGCCACTTTACCTCTATACCAATATCAACTACCTCATACATATACTGTGTACATAAACTTCATATGCTGCTTTGTCACTCTATTACAAATGTCAATGCCAGAACTTTCATTTTATTTTATAGATATACTTTTTACACTTTTATACTACTATGCAAAAAACTCAGGACAGTATTACACTTTTGTTATTTCATTTTATGCTTATGTTTATTAAATGTTTTAGTGTTTAAATGTTTACTGTTGCACCGAGGGACAGAGAGAAATGCAATTTCAATCCTGTATATGTCCTGTACATATTGCAGTTTTGACAATGAAGTTGACTTTGACATTGACTAACTCACAGTCACAGTGAACTAAAAACTCAATTTAAAATACAATAAAATGACAAGTTAAACAGATAAAATCAACACCAATAAAAATGAAGTAAAATCAAGTCTCAGTTGGGTTGAAGGCCAATGAGTATAGATGAGTTTTCAAACGGGTTTTAAAAATGGACAGTGAGGAAGCTTGTTGAATGTGTAAAGGCAGAGCATTCCATAACTCAGGGGCCACTAACAGAGAAGGCCCTGTCTCCTCGAAGCTTCCTCTTACTCCGTGGAATGACCAGGAGCAGCTGGTCAGCAGACCTGAGTGACCGGGATGGAGTGTAATGGTGTAGAAGCTCTGCCAAATAAGGGGGGGCAAGGTTGTTTAAAACCTTAAAAACAAACAAGAGAATTTTAAAATGAACTCTAAAATACACGGGCAGCCAGTGGAGAGAAGCCAGGACAGGTGTGATGTGCTCTCTTTTGCGTGTTCCAGTTAAAAGACGTGCAGCAGCATTTTGCNCATCAACGAGGACCCTCATCAATACGCATACCGTGAGAACCGATCAACAGAGGACGCCATTTCTTCCGTGGTCCACACTGCTCTCACCCACCTGGATCAGAAGGACTCATACGTGCGTCTGCTCTTTGTGGACTTCACATCTGCCTTCAACACCATGATCCCCCAAACTCTGATAGACAAACTATCTACACTTGGACTAAGCCCCTCTATTTGTAACTGGGTACTAGACTTCTTAACAGACAGACCACAGTCCGTGAAGATCCACAACTTCTCCTCCTCCACCATAACCCTCAGCACTGGCTCTCCTCAGGGATGTGTGCTGAGCCCCCTTCTGTTCACTCTGCTCACATATGATTGTACAGCCACACTTCCAGGCTGTCATATTGTTAAGTTTGCAGATGATACAGCGGTGGTGGGATGCATCACAAACAATGATGAGTCCAGCTACAGACAGGAGGTGGAACACCTGGAGAGCTGGTGCAAAGAGAATAATCTTCACATGAATGTGAAGAAGACAAAGGAGATGATTGTGGACTTCAGAAGGAACAAACACACCCATGCCCCACTGAAAATAGGTGGGTCTGCAGTGGAAGTGGTCTCCAGCTACAAATACTTGGGTGTACACATGAATGATAACCTCAGCTGGAGCAACAACACCACCAGCCTGATCAAGAAAGGTCATCAGAGACTCTACTTCCTCAGACGGCTGAGACGTGCTGGTCTGAGCAGCCCAGTTCTCACCTCGTTCTACAGGTGTGCAGTGGAGAGCGTCCTGTGCTCCAGCATCAACGTGTGGCATGGAGGCTGCACAGTTGAAGAGAGGAAAGCTCTGCAGAGAGTGGTGAAGGCTGCACAGAAGTCTGTTGGAGTCAGTCTCCCCACCATCACAGACATTTACACCTCCAGATGCAGGAAAAGAGCCACCTGCATCATGAAAGACCTCACTCATCCAGCACACTCACTCTTTGCCCCACTCCCCTCAGGACGGAGGTTGAGGAGCATCAAGTGTAGAACCACTAGACTGAGGAACAGCTTCTACCCTGAGGCTGTTAGACTCATGAATAAATAAAAATAAAATAAAAAATAAACACTGCAAAATATCACATCATACTGATGCTGATCTGTTTTCTTGTTGCTGTGTTCATCTGTGACCATCTGCTCATACAGACTCATGTTCGTGCTGCTGTTTATTTCAACTATATTAGGCTTAGTGTATTACTAGTTGATGTTTTTCTTAGTTAGTTCTAGATGTTATTACTGTTTTTCTCTTTCATTTGTTGTTGGATGTAACTGGGACCCCGTGTACATAATCTCGTTTTCATCACATGTACCACATGCGGTGCAAATGACAATAAAGACTCTCTGACTCTGACTCTGACTTTGACTACATGTTTTTGCGTGAGTGCAGCTACAGTGTGCGCTCTCAGGAAACGATCACCTGCAGTGTTCCGTCAGTGAGAACTGAACTTGGAAAAAGGGCTTTCTCCTACTCTGCTCCTGCTTCCTGGAATATCTTACAAAAAGATTTGAAGCTCTCGTCCCTGACCTCCCTAAATGGTTTTAAGAATCTTTTGGAATCCTGGCAAAAACCAATGCAGACATGTTCTTGTTTTTGATTTTGTACATCTACCTTGTGGTGTTTTGCTAGTTTTGATACTTTGCATTTCACTTTCTATTTCTCTCCTATGTTTTTTTTCTCTGTTGTTTGTTGTTTATGGAAATTCTACCATTGCTGTTCATCATTCTTTAGTTTGTAGCAAGTCGCTTTTGTAAATGAGCCCTTGAGGCTCAATGAGATTTACCTGACTAAATAAAGGTTGAATGAATGAATGAATGAGTGTGTCTAGTTAATTTTCTCTAGTTAATTGTCCCCAGGTGTTTGTGGTTTTGTCTCGTCTTGTCTGTGAGTATATAAGCCCTGTTCTGTGTCTCAGTCATTGCAGCCGCATCGTTTGGTATCCCCTGTGTTCCCTGGTCTCTAGTTCATTTAAGTGTTTTTGCTGCACAGTCAGCCTTGTGATTTTGTTGTCATTAAATACACCTTCTTTGTAACTCCTGGCTCCCTGTGAGAGTTCTTGTCTGCATTTGGGTTCTGTCCTACCTTTCAACCTTGGCTCTCGACGGAGGCAGTCGCTAGTCCTTCCCTCTCCCGTCCTCCCCCCCCCCTGCTGCCTGCAGCTCCTCAGCTAAGCACCTTGAATGCAAATTAAGATGGATTGGAGGTTTGGGCATTCGATTCTACGAACAAGATTTCTACAGAAGAACGGCAAAGGGGAGCCGGTCCACCCTCACAGAGTGACGAAGAGGATACGCCATGGATTCCTGTGGGTGTGGATGGTGTGCGTCTCGCTCTCTGTGCTATGCTCTGTGGAGGTGAAGAATCTGGATTATATTGGATTATGATGGTAGCGCTTTGCTTTTTGGCGTTTGTGGAGCACTGGTCTATCGCAAAAGAGGGAGACTTCAGCAGGACTTAATGCCTGGAGCACCCGACGTCTGGTCTGCGCGGTGACCTCGAGAAATCAGCTGTTTGCGAGCTTATCCAGAGGGTGAACAGATCACCCTCGGACTGGGACTCTGCACTTTGTGGTCAACATCTGAGGTCAGAGCTTGGATCAGTGGAAAAAGTCCTGAATTGGATCACTTGGAACAGAGTCGCCCTTACAGACTGAAGGCTACAGAAATTACAATGTGAGCCTGAAATGAAAATATTTGTCAATTCTTATCTGACTCCCTTGGAAACAGCCTTGAAAAAGGCTGGATATCTAATTTCTCCTGAGATGTGCTTTACTGTGGACAAAACAGCTGCTCTCTTGTCTTGTCTGCTACCCCCCCCCCCCGGAGAACTTTTCTATGAGCGTTATCGGAGGCCGGCTGGTCAGACTGTCGCTATCTGGAATGTCTCATGGACAGAATCCTCCCTGCCTCAGTCTCAACATGCAACATGTAACTGTCTAAATGTGCTTATTGGTATAGTTTTTACTGTGTCATGCGGTGTCTTGGCAGACAAAATGTGATACATTTTTTTTAATACCAACGCTGTGACCCTCATGGTACTTTCCTTTTTCACACCTTTGACCTTCATCCCGAAACGGATGAGAGAGGCCGCGCTGAAGAACATGTCATGTGTTCTGAATAAGCAGCAGCTTTACACACTCTCCATCTCAGGATGACTGTGCATTCATAATCACGCTGTATTGGTGACAACTGGTGCAATGTTAATAAAAGCTCTTGAATCTTGAATCTTGAATCTTGAAAACCTAACATTTATTACAAACAGAGCACCTAAAAGTGGAGAGGATATCAGTCAGGAATGGTAATATAATAATATAAGCATTAGATAAAGGCTAGCATTAGCATGTTAGCTCCAAAAACAAACTCACCAGTTGCCACTTTTAGAATAAACAGTCAGCTGAAGGCTTTTAGCACAAACAGAGCACCTAAAAGTATATCAGTCAGGAATGGTAATATAATAACATAAGCATTAGATAAAGGCTAGCAGCATGCTAGCTCCAAAAAAAGACTCACCAGTTGCCACTTTTAGAATAAACAGTCAGCTGAAGGCTTTTTTCACTAACAGCCACCTAAAATTTGAGAGGCATATCAGTCAGAAATTCAAATAGACATTAGATAAAGGGCTTTCAATGATTTAAAACTCACCTGAGCAAGCCTGCTTAAGTCACTGACCGCACGGCTCATTTTCCAGACCAAAAAATAAAACAAGTTATAAAATAAATAAATAAACGGCTGGAAACACGCGATCGGTAGGTAGAGCTCACATTGGACGTTTCCAGGGATGTGAAAACTGCGCCCAGCATCTTCCCATTGTTTTGTAACGTCGTGGAATAATGCATGCACCATTTAGCACAACGAGAGTCTATGGATACAATTCATGCGCCCCAAAACAGGATATACGTCACCAATCAGAAAACATTTTTTTGAAACAAACAATAGCCTATAACTCATCATTACTCATAAAATATTTATCCTACACAACAAAAAATATATATGCATATATTTCCAAATATTTTTATTTTATTATTTCATTTTTATTAAAGAAAAATTTAAGTCTTCAATGTAAAATGGTCCAGAAGTTCCAGTGGGGAGGTGCCCTAGCGCCCCCTATTGGCCGGCCACCCCTGGTTCATACGTACCATCGCAGGAGAGCTGCACATCAGTGTTGACAAATTTGCGCTGCGCTCCTTCTTCTGTTTTAAAGGCGGCGCGCGCGGTGATTCTTCTCTGTTGTCTGAAAGTGCTGGCACGACCAGCTACTACAGTAACAGCAGTTGTTGCACACAACTTTACTCACTTACGCACCCGTCTACTGTAATAAAAGTCTACATATAACTTGATTTTTTTTCTCATTCATATAACACATATCTTGAACATTTTCGGGGACAGCTTTAGCCGGGGACAGGTTGTCCAAAACGGGGACTGTTCCCGAAAATTGGGGACATCTGGTCACCCTAGTTTAGTTTACCTTGGGCCGTCATACATCCAGCCTGTGGTTTCTGACTGCTAACATGAGCTAGCATTAGTGGCTCTGCTCAACCTATGGGCGCCTGGCTAGTTAATATTGTTTCAAAAGCTCTGAGTCAAGCTTCCAGATCAACATTTGTTCAAAAGAAAATAGAAAATTATGGCAGATGATTTGGATGTTAAATTTCATTGGTACATTTATTCAATGTTTTTGCTATGACTCTTGTTAGCAACTTGATTGTGATCTTCTATTTATTTTGTAAAAGTTCTCAATAAATGATCATTTCTGGAGATAATAGTCTGGAATTATGCCTCTTTTAGTTTTACAACTCAGTATCAGTCTTTCAGGACTCAACATTAACAATTTCCAGATAATTAAATTTATCAGTAATTATAAATTTCCCCCTAAGACAAAATGGTACAGGCTCTATTCAACCTCTGCTCGACTGCCTGGCTGACATCAGGGACTGGATGGCTTTAAATTTCTTAAGCTTCAATGATAAGAAGTCTGAAGCCATATTGTTCCTTCCCAATGACACAACCTCAAACCACTGCATTGACCTGTCTGCTCTACCCCTATCCGAAAAACAAAAAGTCAAAAATCTGGGAGTGATAATGGATCCTTCCATGAAACTCAACAGTCATGTAAACATGATCGTCAAATCCTGTTTTTTCCAGCTGAGGCGTCTGTCTAAGCTGAAGCCCATATTATCCAAAAAGCACCTGGAGACAGTGATTCACGCATTCATTACATCTAGGCTTGATTACTGCAATTCACTTCTGTTTGGCGTCAGTCAAGCCACCATTGCACGATTACAACTGGTTCAGAACGCAGCTGCCCGATTTTTAACCAGCACACGCAAAAGAGAGCACATTACACCAGTCTTGGCCTCCCTTCACTGGCTACCGGTTCATCTTCGAATCCAATTCAAAATTCTCATGTATGTCTACAAATCGCTGAACAGTCTCGCCCCCGCCTATCTCTCGGATCTGATACACCCATATGTCCCTCCACGTGCTTTGAGGTCAGAGGATCAGGTACTCTTAATAGTTCCAGAAACTCGCCTTAAGCGCAGGGGTGACAGGGCGTTCTCTGTAGCAGGCCCAAGACTCTGGAACGAGTTACCGCTGCTCATCAAACAGGCCCCCTCCCTCTCGGTTTTCAAATCCCGGTTAAAAACTCACTACTACTCCATCGCTTTCAATGCCAGCTGATTTGTATTGGATCGTTTGATTTATGATCTGCAATGTTTTTATGTTTTTCGTGTTGTACTTCATTGTCTGTGTTGCCTGTTGCGTGTTTGTTTGTCCAGCACTTTGGTGTGGACTTGTTCCTGTTTAAAGTGCTTTATAAATAAAAAATGGTATGGTATCAGGTTTTTCTTATTTCCTTTGATTTGAGATTTAAGGGAGAAACTGAAATAAAGCATAGTGAATAAAGCAACTTAGCTCTTCATGTCACAATAAGTAGGAAGTTAACATGAAATTATAATTTATTGAGCACTTATACAAAATAAATAGAAGATCACAATCAAGTTGCTAACATCAATCTAGCCTTCAAAAATGCAAAATGGGAGTCCACAGGGTTCCATCCTAAGGTCCATTGCTTTCTGTTTATACATCAATGACTTACCGGACAGATGTAAATATGTTAAATGTCAGATGTATGCAGATGATTCCATCATTTATGTGTCTGCAAAGACTCGACAACAGGCAGCAGAGTTACTGAACAGGAAACTGGAGGGAGTGTCTCAGTGGTTTAAAAATCCCCCTTTGACTCTGAACTGCAATAAAACAGTCTCAATGTATTTCACTATCCAGCATAAAGTCTGTAACTTTTCAATTGTGATTGATCAGAGAGAATTCCAAAAAGTGGAGGAGTTTAAATATCTGGTTGTCATTCTAGATTCCCACGTTAACTTTGAGGCTTACATTAGGAAAGTGTTTAAAACAATTAAGACAAACGTAAACTGTTTTTGTCTTATAAGATCTTGTTTATGTGGAAAATCTGCTCAGTTGTACCTTCATGCCATGATTATGTCTCATTTCTCACACTGTATCACTGTCTGGAGCCAAGCAACTCAATCTGCTCTAAAACCTATGAGGATGTTGTACTCACAAGCACTGAAAGTTTTAGACCAAAAACCATGGAAGTGGCACCAGTGTAAAATACTGAAAAATATAATTTCTTATGCTTTGACAATTTTTTTAATTTAATTTTATTGTTTAAAATTGACTTTTAAATGTATTAATGGTTTTGTCCCAGAGCTGGTGAGCCAAATGTTTTTAAAAGTCAGCAGCTCAGGAGTTGCAACAAGAGGTGCAGTTGATGGAGACTGCAAACCTGCAAAATACAAAACATAATTTGGTCAATGTTCCTTCTCATTTAAAGGCCCTCATATTTGGAACAGTTTACCCTCAGACATATCTTCGAGTTTTTAATTCCCAGCTTAAACAATGACTAAAACAAAAACAAATATGTGAACATTTAGCCCCATGGGGATGGAGGAGCAGGCATGTGTGCGTGTGTGAGGGGACTGTTTAATTTGAATTTAATTTGAAATCAATTTTAGCTTCTTTTTTTTTTAAGTCCAACCAAGGACTGGGTTTGCAAATTAGCCTGTGTCTAGAAAACCTTCGTACAAAACAACTGCTTTGTTGTTATTTTGGAGCATTGTTTACTGTCCTCGATCAAATAAACTTGAAAATAAAGAATAAAAATTAAAATAAAGACTAATAGCAAAAACATTGAATAAATGTACTAATGAATTTTAACATCCAAAGTCATCTGCCATAATTATTATTATTATTATTATTTTTAATTAAATGTTTGGATCAAAGGTAGCTGTGATGAAGAACTGAGTGGGATTTGTTCTTTCATATAACACTTTCTTGTCTTTTTCTTATAATTTTACATAAATCTTCACTGTGTGACCAACAAGTAGAAACTGATGCCATATAAGATCTAGAGCGGCTGCCCTTTGAAGCAAAAAAAAAAAGGGTAAAAAGTCCAGAACATTTGCATCCCAGAGCCAAACAGATGGAGCATCAGCCATCCATATGTATGAGGCAGAGGCCTGGCAGTCTCTCACCTTGACCCTTGCTATGAAACTGTGACCTTGGGACTCAATGGAAGAAAATAGGGACCTGCCTGAGCTGTGGTATTCAGGTTTTTCCCCATGGCTGGGAAAAGTGTTAAATCCTAATGACTCCAGTGTTCCACTCCAACAGATGCCTGGGAACATGCAAGTGCTGTTAGCAAATGATGGAGGAGGAGACAAGGGGGAAATGTCAAAAGACATTTTTGAGACAGATGGAAAGACATACAACTTTCATTTTGGACATAAGCCAAAACAGAGCTGAAGACATCTTGAAAAGAACTACTGGATTACAAAACAAACCTACTTTTGGTTTCTATTTCTAGCATGATTTATACCAAAAAAAATACTTGTAGTACTTGCAGACAACAGAAAAAGCAGCATCAGTTACTCTGATTACACAATTAACCTTACATCATTCTAGGAAAACGGAAAACAATCACAATAAAACACTGAATGGAAATGACTCCCATTCATAATTTAAATTAACCTCAGCCTTGTTTATTTTAGTCCCTTGGGTACAAAATGAGTTATTTTACTGCGATGGGATAATAATTCTGCCTAACTGTGCCAATGGAGACCTTTGCATGAAAAATATGGAGGCACAATGAGATACCATTAGACAGTGTGGCACTAAATTACATCTATGAAAACATGCTTAGTTTTTGAATTGCTCGTAATGGGATCATTAAATTTTAACTTTCACACAGAAAACTCTCCCCTCACTTCTGATGGATAATTTTTTATTGAACTAAGCTGATCTTGCAATGTCAGATTTTCATCTGACATTGCAGAAGAGGTCAGTCAGCAGTACTTATGGACTATGCTGTTTGCAGATTACGTGATATGAAGGGAGCAATTGGAAGAGAGTCTGGATAAGTGGTTGTATGATCTTGAGAGAAAATGTAAACGTAAAGGAGAATACATGTTTATAAATGAGTGGGAGACAGATGTAACAGTGAAACTGTTAGGGCTAGAGGTACTGAAGGTAAATTAGTTTAAAGGGACATTCTGGTATTTTTGAAGAGCTGTTTTGTTAAACAGTTTCCAATAGTTTGTAGATTATCAGCTCTTGAGTCAGAGAGTCAGAGTCAGAGAGAATTTATTGTCATTTGCACCGCATGTAGTACATGTGTTGAAAACGAGATTATGTACACAGGGTCCCAGTTACATCCAACAACAAATGCAAGAGAAATACAATAATAACATCTAGGATTAACTAAGAGAGACATCACATCAGCTAGTAATACACTAAGCCCTAATGTAGTAGAAAAACATCATTATAAACAGCAGCACGAACATGAGCAGATGGTCACAGATGAACGCAGCAACAAGAAACAGATCAGTATCAGTATGATGTGATATTTTGCAGTGTTTATTCTTATTACACTGCAAAATAGGAGCAGGGGCAGCCGGCCAATAGGGGGCGCTAGGGCGCCGCCCCACTGCAACTTCTGGAGCAAGACTTTAAAATTTAGGGATGGGACCATTAGATGGTGGTAATACACCGGAAGGTTGTAAGCTGCCGTAAAACCTCACGGAAGAAGAAGAAGAAGAAGAAGACTTTAAAAAAATATATCCACCTCTTTCGCCAAAAGCTCATGTAGGCCGCCATGACAGTCCGGTGCCGCCCCCTCCCGGTGGTAAACTTCCGCCGGAACCCGGAAGTCCTGTAGTGTGTGGTTTGCTGTGAAAAACAAGCCGGGACACCAGTTTATTTTCTCTCGTTTTTTTTAATTTTTGGGGTTGTTTCTTGCTGGGTTAGAGGGTGTTACAGCCAGGTATACGTTTGAGCAACGCGCTGTTGTAAACGTGAAGGATCTACGTCCATCGGAGGAGCTGTCAGCTGCTCCTTCCTCTGTCTGACTCAGCCTCGGACCTGCTCTCGAAGACGTCGCGCTCCGATCAACTTTAGTTCGGTAAACAAAATATTCTATATAAATCATTTTGTGAAACCATGTCAGAACAATATCGGAGTATAACCGTCTGTTTAGTAGCTGTTTTTTTTTTTGTTTTTTTCATGATTTAGCGTCTGTACTGCTGTGATAATGCTGTGGTTAGCTTAGCATGTAGCTACTTTAAAGGCTAACTTCCAGACGGTAACACTCACAACAAAGTGCTGGTTCTTGAGCCTGGACTTTTTTTTTGGCTGTGTTATTTTAGTTAAACTGTTATTTAGCTGGTTATATGATTGAGACAGTTTACACATCTTTTTTCAAAGACAGACCGTGTCAACAATGACTAGGCCTCAAAACCTGACCCGTCATTAAACCAGAGTTATTAAAGCACATTTAAAATAATGATGTAAATTAAAGAGGAGAAAAGTGCACATGAAGCTACATTTGTACTAAAATGTGAGTAAATAAAGAATTTACTTAACAAATCTGTCATTAAATAATATAACTGTGTGTTGCACACGTGTTTATACAGTATTATTTATATTTATTTATATTATTTAATGACAGATCTGTTAAGTAAATGCTTTATTTACTCATTTTAATACTAATACTGCACTGTACACACTGTCTATGACAAGACAAGTTTTCTTTTTCTACTTTACAGAAGACTGAAGCCACGAGATCCATCCAGGGATAAGATCCTACATTAAGTAAATGCTTTATTTACTCATTTTAGTACAAATACTGTACTGTACTGTTCACACTGTCTATCACAAGACAAGTTTTCTTTTTCTACTTTACAGAAGACTGAAGCCACGAGATCCATCCAGAGATAAGATCCTACATTAAGTAAATGCTTTATTTACTCATTTTAGTACTAATACTGTACTGTACACACTGTCTATGACAAGACAAGTTTTCTTTTTCTACTTTACAGAAGACTGAAGCCACGAGATCCATCCAGAGATAAGATCCTACATTAAGTAAATGCTTTATTTACTCATTTTAGTACTAATACTGTACTGTACACACTGTCTATGACAAGACAAGTTTTCTTTTTCTACTTTACAGAAGACTGAAGCCACGAGATCCATCCAGAGATAAGATCCTACATTAAGTAAATGCTTTATTTACTCATTTTAGTACTAATACTGTACTGTACACACTGTCTATGACAAGACAAGTTTTCTTTTTCTACTTTACAGAACATTGAAGCCACGAGATCCATCCAGAGATAAGTTTGTACACCTGGGTCCAGTCTCAGATCGTACACCTGGGTCCAGTCTCAGATCGTACACCTGGGTCCAGTCTCAGATCTACACCTTGGATTCCTGTGGAGTTGGCTGAAATCGGACAGTTCCACATGAAGAGAAATCTGTTCAGTTTGCTGGTCTCCATCATTGCTTGTTGAATTGGTTTTGATCTTTATTCTGTGCCAATTCATTTTCATTAAGACAACACCACCCACAGTTGTCATATTGTACACTATTCAGTTTCAACTGTTTTAAATGTATAATTATAGCTTTTATTCTGAACTTTGTCAGTCTCCTGGGTGATGAAAACTTATAAGCAAAATGAATGTTTTTTTGCTTTGCACATGTGAATAAAAACACTGGCCTAAGAACAATCAGGACCTTTAGTTTTTATTTATGTTTATTACAATGAGTAGTATCAATCAATCAATCAATCACCTTTATTTAACCAGGTAGAGCCCATGGGTATGGGTGTATGGGTGACATCACAATGAAACTACTTCACATTATTAGACATTGAACAGTGTATTTTAATTATTGAAATAACAACAAAAATAAATGTAAATGAACAGCAGATTTATTTATAGAAGATTTTAACTGTTTGTTGCTGTGTGTACGACTGCACAAAACTTCTGGACGAAGTCGAGTTTCCATCCATGTCCTGGGAGTCTGCTGGTGATTGAAGATTCTACGACCGGACAGAGTACCTTAACACAGAAATTTTTAGATATGGAGTAAATAATTTCTATGTTTCTCTTTTGTATATAATACACCATGAATGTTTTTGTTGAAAAGCTTATGTAATAGTGTATGTATGAGATCAACTGAAAAATGACTTCTTTTTTTGTTTTATTCAACCACAATGTAACAGGTTCTTCTTTAAATGGCAACACATGGTTTTCTCAAAACAATGTACATATTTCATATTATCTTGTATTTGAATATTGCAGAAAATATATAACTACTTTATCAACTTGTTAATTAAACAGCATGTGTTTCAACTTTG
>JBBPBX010037946.1:19787-30654 GCA_038048925.1 Garcialebias charrua
TATAAAACATAATTGTCAAGTCTTCCTGCAAGTTAATTCGCTGTGGCGACCCCTGAAGAAGAGAGCAGCTTAAAGTAAAATGATAGATGGATTGATGGATGGATGATGGATGGATGGATGGATGGATGGATGGATAGAAATGCATATCCACTTCTTTCTTGCATGTCCACATTCTACACTAAAATAATCCTTCTATCATGAAATGTGATTGTCAAAGCCATGTTGGTCAAAAGTTTGTCTGTATATAAAATTGTATTCATTTTTGTTTAACAGGTGAATTTTTTTTCCCCTTTATAGATGGCCTCCTTTCTCACCTTACAGCCATCCTCTCACCATCAGTGAGAGGATATCAGCACAATATGAATTTATTTTTATTATTATTATTATTATTATTATTTTTAATAATAGAGAGAAAGAAAAGGAAAGACAGAAAGTAAAAAAAAAAAAAATTATCCACAAAAAAGCACAAGGCAAACACACCCAACTTCCGTCTGCAATCCTGCAAAGTACATGACAGAACACAGCAACACATGCATAAAGACTAATAACATTAATGACCTTGCAGTAGATTTCCATAAATATACATACCATACCTACAAATATATATACAGTATACATACATATACATTCATATTCATTCATATACCCATCTACATATCTGCATATATCTACATATACATCCCTGCATCCATTTGCGTGTGGTTGTGAGCATGCATAAGTGAAAAAGTTTCCTCCAATAGAACATTCAATAGTAATCGTGAGGAATCAGAGATCCGCCCCCCCAAGGCCCGAGGCAGGCAAAGGGGCAACCAGAGCCCAAGACCCCAAGCAGGACCCCGAGCCCAGAGTCCCCAGGGCCACCCGAACAGGACGAGCCACTCACCAACTCCCCAGATCCGACCAAAGGGGAGAACAGGAGAAGCCCCACCAGTGACTACACACAATGACCCCCCGGGGTCAACAGCGACAAATTCACAGGCCCCCGCCGGAGCCCGCTGCACCAACGTAGCCCCAGGCCGGTCACCGAGGCCCGGGCACCGGGGACGCCCACCCCTCAGGCCCAGACCCGACAGGACCAGGAGACCCGAGCCCCACCAGGCAGCCACCAGGCCGAGCCGACACACGCCCAAGCGCCCAACCCCAGACAGTGAGGGCCCCAAGCACGCCCGCAGGCAAAGGAACACCCACCAGGTGGCCACGCGGCAGGAGCGCAACACTGAGTAGCCTCAGATGTATCAGAGAGGGGGCAGCCCAAGTCCCAGCCTGACAAACATTCATACACAGACACACTCATTCAGACCCACCCTCATCCTCACCCTCACTCACAGAAAGACAAACAATAACGACACGTTCCATTCATAATCCCGATACACACTCTATACCCCCTAGGTCCAAGACATGTACCTGCCTCCTACATGGGGCAGCCCACATCCAAACCCAGGAGGTAGCCCCATTCATTCTGGGGTGGAGAGTAGCAGACATCCAAGATTCTGCCCAACCCGCGCCCCGCCGACAGGACAGGACACCCGGGCCCAAGCAGCCCCAGGGGGAGCGCAATGCCAGCCCCGCCCATGGCAATCCCCCATGCCCCGAACCCCACCTTAGTCCAAGACAACACCCGACCGCCCGTCACCTTACCAGATCCCACCCCCAGAATAGCCGCCAGAGAACCAGGGGGGTCAGAGAAAAAAATATATATATGAAAACTGAATTAAACAGACTGCATACATTGAAGTGAAAGTGTCTGAAGTTATATTCATTCATTCAACCTTTATTTATACAGGCTAGCCTCGTTGAGTCACGGGGACTCATTTACAAGAGGGACCTGTCTCACTCACACCAAACAACCATCCACTCTCACACTCACACCTAGGGTCAATTTAGAGTCACCAATCAGCCTAACAAGCATGTTTTTTGGTCTGTGGGAGGAAACCGGAGTACCCGGAGGAAACCCACGCATGCACGGGGAGAACATGCAAACTCCACCCAGAAAGGCCCCGGACCGGGATTTGAACCGGCAACCTTCTCGCTGAGAGGCAGCAGCTCTACCAGTTGTGCCACCGTGCTGCCCATATATTGTTATTATTTGCAAAGAGGGCCTCTCTCTGTCAAATTACAGAAGTGTTTAAGGTTTCAAAGAGCTGTGATGCTCCTAAAAATGCTTTGGATACAACTGATCCCATTGTATCCAAAGCACGATCAGGCAGAGCGAAATTGAGCACACAGCATCAAGGAAAATCAATACATCAAGCTTTGCTCACTGAGAGAAGAGCAACTTCATCAATTTTTAAATTATTTTTAAAAAAGAAACGTAAACTCCAAACAGCCAAATCCTGTCAGAAAAAGGTAAATTAGCAGAGGTCTGGGGTGGGGGGCGTGAGTGATGGGTTCCAAACCACAGGGGAAACAGGTCCAAACACTTGGTAAGACGCACCAGTATTTTTAAAGTGGATGACTGGGGGAAAAACAGCAGTAGATCAAACCCTCAGTGAAACAGTCATGGGAGGAAGAGTGAAAGTGTTGGATGGCTGAAACAAATTAACTAAAGCCTGACCACATGGAGGTTCCTCTTCAAAGACATGTGCTTTGCATCTTTGAGAGGCATCCATGCTGCACAGTGATACAAGGCTCAAATCCATCCAGCTTACTGAGAGCACTTCAAAAAAAAAAATCAAAGATGGCCTACAAATGATAGATTTCTGTTAGAAATCACCTGAACACAGCCCACACCTTCAAAAGCACAAAAAGACTAAGAAAATCAAGTTTTACTAACATTACAAGAAGCTAAAAGGAATATTTGACGAATGAAGAAGGGTTTCCGTGTAGTTTGATAAATAATTGATATCTTACCTGTTGTAGATGAGCTCTTGAATTGTCTTAACTGTACTCATCACAGTTTAAAAGCTCAAACGTAAAAAAGGGTTGTCGTGAATTATATCAAATGTAATTTGGAAGAATTTACTCCAGTAGTTTTCTATACTGAGGTGTGTTTCTGAAATGTGGGTTTGCACTGAGTGTAAACAAACCCCTCTGCAGAATAAAATAACAAATATGGCAAAAATCGAACAAGTGTTAGGTCAAGAGAAGACTTTTAGGTTGAAATATAAGTGGAGTGCAAAGCAGCAGAGCTTGGCACATGTGGCAACACATCTAAACTGGTAAATGTTTAGTTTCACCCTAACTTTGTGTTTATCTGCATACTTTACGAAACCAATATGGGTGAATGTATGCACCAATATATCAAAAACTGTCTGAATTCCCGACACCAAAATGCCCTTATAGAAATGTTGCTTCTATTTAACTGCTACTTCTATTTCTGTAGGTCAACTAAAAATAATTATAAGATTAGAGATTTTAAAATTTAAGAACACAATAGCTGTCGATCTCAATCAATTGGGTAGATTTTAATTCTTGTGTGTTGTTGTTGTTGTTGTTGTTGTTTTGACAGTCTGCATGGCATTACAATGAATACTTTATTTGTTACCACTTTACAATAAGACTCCCCTTATAGATGGCTAATACATCGTTTATAGATATGTTATTAATTCCTCTTTAAACACTTTATAAATAATTAATAACTGCTTGTTATGCATTAATTAAGGGTGACAGAGACAAAACTGGCCAGTTTCTTGCCAAATAGTGAGCCAAATCCGTTCACCTATATATTTCATCTAGAGTTGTTATGTTAAACAATTCAGACTAAGTTACTACCTTGTGCGCACACTTCTAAAACCTATTTTTTTTAGAATATAATATTAGTTGTAGACAGTGGCGGCTGGTGATTTTTTTTATGGGGGGGCGCCATAAACTGTTTAATTTTTTAAGCATGTGTAGAAGTATGCATAATTATGTTTGTATACTGTAAAGTAAGTTTGTTCATGTTTTTATTTGTATATATCAGGTGTATCCATTTGTATAAAACTATCATTAATAAAACATGGTTCATCTTCACCTTGTTTGAGGCATCAGTGTGAAAAGAGAATGGGAGTGTTCTGCTTCCACTTTTCAATTTTTGGACAACTTCTATCATATTCTGTTATAATTATTTTAGTAATACAAGTTCATAATATAAATAGAATTGTGAGGGTCCAGACTTAAATAAGGACAAAGGTGTTCAAAAATCCACCAAATAATTCAATTTAATAGTTCCAAAAATAAACTAACAAATAATTAAATTTCAATGAAAAATCAATCAAAAGATAATAACAAATTTGGGCCCAACTTTTTATTTATTTATTTTTTATTAAGTTTATTCATTTTACAAGAATGAAATACAACAAATGACATATATAAAATGAAAAGAAAAAAATATAAAATGAAAGGTAGCAGATGAAGAAAATATCTTGTTAAATCTGCTCCTTTTTTATCTAATACAAACTAATTGTTCTATAATAACAAAATAAGTAAACAACTCATTTAACCATCAATTATATATATTACTTACGGTAAATACATTCATTTATATTTGTTCAACAAATCAACTTTGACAAGTTTCTTAAAGACATGAATTGATTTGGTTTCATTAAATACTGACATTAAGTTATTCTTAAACAGGTCAACTGAAGTCTAACAAGGAGGAATGATTCCAGATTAGATTTTAAATAACTGATTTATGGGGAAGATAAATGACCTATTTTACTGTGATTAGGTTATTTCAACAACCTAGTAAACAAAACAACTTGATATTATGATGAATGTTATAATATAATGTGACACGATAAATAAGACTGACTTAGTATTAAGTATTAGAGTACATAAGTACATAAGTATTAGACATATGATTATTTTATTATTAACCTTGTGGTGCCCAGCCCACTAAACACAGGGATAACAGTTATGTTGTGTATTTTATCTGTAAAACAAGAGAGTTTGCAGGCTGTCATAACACTGACCGTCATTATTTAACATGAGCATTATTGAGCATGCATCAGTGTACTTCCATGGCACATTTTTATCTGTATAAATACTTAATAATTCAATGTTAATAGGAGCTAGTTACTTGCAAGGGGATTTGTTTTCATTCTCCAGATCAATACAGAGTTAAGAAATAGTAGAACACCACCAGTGACATTTATTTAGTATATAAAATTATTAATATTTGATAATTTTTTACAAGCAAATTTCAATAAATTTAGCCATCAGAGTCCAATACAATAACCAAGTGGCTAGCGCTAGCATGCTAACAAACAAACAAAGAAAAAAACAAACTCATCACTTCCCACTTGCTGCATATCAGTCAGAAATGCAAATAAATATTAAATAAAGGGCTTTCAATTATTTAAAACGTACCTGAGCAAGCCTGCTTCAGTCATTGCACGGCTCTGTAATCCCAGTCAAACAAAAAAAAAAGACCAGACCGGAAGTACATTGTTCTGTACGTTCAGCTCACATTGGACTGTCCAGGGCGGTGAAAACTGCGCCCAGAACAATCCCATTGTCTTGTAAGGTCGTGGCATCAGTACGCATGCGCCAGCTATAATTAGAGTCAATGGATCAGATAAGAGCATCCCCAAAACAGGAAATACGTCACCAATCAGAAAATGTTTTTTGAAACAAACAATATAACTCATCATTACTCATTAACTATTTATCCTACACAACTAAAAACATATATGCATATATTTTGAAATATTTTTATGTTCTTATTTCATTTTTATTAATTTTTTTAAAAAGTATTAAATGTCAAATGGTCCAGAACGTCCAGTGGGGCGGCACTTTAACCTGGTTGTAGATCCTTATAATGTAGTGATAAAGTATATTACTGTATATGCTAAAAATAAGTTTACAAATACTTATTGTGCTTACAAGGTAGTAACTTAGTCTGAAAAGTTTAATATAACAACTCTAGATGAAATATATAGATGAACGGATTTTGCTCACTATTTGGCAAGAAACTGGTCAGTTTTGTCTCTGTCACCCTTAATTAATGCATAATAAACAATTAATAATGTTTATAAATTGCTTATAGAGGATTTTTTTACGTATCTATAAACTATTTATTAGCATAAGGGGAATCTTATTGTAAAGTGGTACCCCTTATTTTTGAGTAACAAAGTTTACATTCAAGATCAAGGCCAAAGTTTATTTACTCCCATTCAAACCACATGTGGTATGTGTGGTGGTGGAATGAAACTATGTACACGTGGTCCTAGTTACATCCAACAAAAATGCAAAATGTAAAGAAAACAGTAATAAGATCTAAGATATGAACTAAGAAATACACTAAACTAAGAATCAGGGATGTGCCGATCAGGTTTTTTGAAACCGATACCGATCACCTATGTGTGACGATCACCAATACCGATCACAATTATCATTATCATACGGATAAATTAACTGGAAACACTCCCTGAACTCTGTGAATGTCTCAGGACTGGAGCAGCAGCCGCGATCGCTCCGCCGAGCGCTCCCACAGCGCCGCGCGAGACCAGCAGCTCATGGTATGAGCTAAGGCTAACATGCTAAACCAGAGCTGCCGCAGACAGCCGGCTTTGTGCGATCAGAGGTTCCTGGAGCTCGCCTCGATGTCGGACTGGAAGCAGAAGATATCGGGGGACACCCAGCTAACTTGGAATAACAAAGCCGACAGCCTTTTTGAAGCCGCAGCTAAACTGGACTGCCCGTAACTGCGCAGCGGAGCGGACTCGGTGGGGCTACTCGGTGGGGCTACATGCTAACAGGTGTTGCTTATGGCGGCGCTGGCAGACGGCTTTTGGTAAGTTATTAAAACGTATTAAAACATTTTAATGACGAATTAGGTTTGTTGTGTTGAAGGACTTCGTTGAAATTCCTCCACGAGGTACTTTTTCGTCGCACGTTTTGCAGTTAGCAAACTTCGCATCACAGGCTCTGTGATCGGTAATTGAAGGCAAAAGCCGATCACATCCGCTTTAATGATTATCGACCGATTATGATCGGTGACCGATCGATCGGCACATCCCTACTAAGAATACACTAAGCACTAATAGTACAAAGCAATGCACCAAACAACAGCAGCATGAACATGAGTCTGTGTGAGCAGATGAGGACGAATGAACACAGCAACAAGAAATAAATCAGCAGCATGAGATCAGCAACATGGATAGTCAGTAGCACATATCAACAATCAAGTTGCATCACAGTGATTTTTTTTCATAGTTTTTTTTTCACAGTGATGACCAGGAATTCATAAGTCTAACAGCTTCAGGGTAGAAGCTGTTCCTCAGCCTGGTGGTTATGCACTTATGTTCCTCAACCTTCTGCCTGAGGAGTGGGGCAAAAAGTGTGTGTGCTGGGTGAGTGGGGTCCTTCAAGATGCAGGTGGTCCTCTTCCTGCATCTGGAGGTGTAGATGTCCGTGATGGTGGGGAGACTGACTCCAACAGACTTCTGTGCAGCCTTCACCACTCTCTGTAGAGCTTTTCTTTCTGCAGCTGTGCAGCCTCCATGCCACACGTTGATGCTGGAGCACAGGATGCTCTCCACTGCACACCTGTAGAAGGAGGTGAGGACTGAGCTTCCCAGACCAGGGGCCTCATGTATCAAAAACCTGCGTGGATTTCCTACTGAAAAGTGACGTACGGTGAAATCCAGAAAAGTGTCTACGCACAAAAAGATCCAGATTTATCAAACTGTGCGTACACCTGAATCCACGCACATTCCTTTTGTACATCACAATTGACGTGGAACTGAGCGCACGTGAGACACCTCCCCTGACACGCCTACATTTACATATGTTAAACAGATGCAAATTACTTCCTGCATGTGTGAAGGACATGTTTGTTTGATCCCTGCGCGATCAGAAATCATTTCTAGATTCGGGAAAATAATGAATTCAATATAATATGAGTGAGGACAAACATCCTAAGTAAGAATAGTAATAAAATGTGTTCATCATGCAAAGAACGAGTGATTGTCGGTATTTGTGTGCGCGCGCACCCTGCTGTGGTGCGCGAACCGGCTCATTCATTCATTCTGTGTGGAAATATTAACTTTGCGCACGAGTTTATTACCATTATTACTGTAAACACAGAGGAACTTACTTGGATGTTTGCTAGAACATAGATCTTTGTTTATGTAGATGATGTGAAGAAACGAGTCTGTGCGTCTTGGTGGAGACTTTTCATGACATGATGTTGGAGTCTCCAGACGCAGCGCGCGCCCCGCAGCCCTGTGCGCAGTCTGTCTGTGAAGCTTTTGCTCTCCTACAAGTTATATAAGGTGTACTTTCACGTGTCATTTTGGAGAAATCTACAATAAACGCAGATAATGAAACACCTCCAGCTGCCGTGTCGACACCGGTGAGGGTGCGCGCGCGCTCCAAGCGCGACCACTCAGCCTTTGGAAACATATGGATGAGACCATTCCATTGGACATGATCCGGCTTTGTGTGGACTGGACTGCACAGTCCCGATCGACCTGCAGCTCCCTCTGTGGAACAGTTTGACCGCTGCTTCTGTATGCACGCGTGATGCACGGCTCCCCAGAGCGCAGCATGCAGTGCCAAACTGGAAAATTATTATTTCTGAAAACGGCTGATAAGCCATATCCTAGATCGGAAAACTATATCTGTTTCTAAATAAATGCTCTGCGTGTTACACTATTTATTATAACCTCCAGTAAGGCTGAATGAATCCGTTCCTGTTAAATTTATTTTTGGCACAACGTTGCGCGTCCTTTATTTCACTGCGTCATGTGGATGTAATACTTGTTAATCGTGTGTTTGGAGGGAATATTAATCATTTACACATCTTGAACTGTTAATAATAATAATAATAATAATAATAATAATAATGAATTCAATTTATAACGCACTTTTCATTAATGGAAATCTCAAAGTGCTACAAGGTGCAACATATTTGAATGTCAATAAGACAAATAATAAAACAATTAAAATCAACAACAGTATCAACTCAGATCAAAAGTAGAATCATGAGGAGGAAGAGTATGCTCGGTTGAAAAGAAAGGTCTTCAAGCCGCTCTTAAAGTCAACCACAGACTGTGGGGCTTCAGTTTCTCTGAAACACCTGTAAGTGTCGCCAAAGGAACAAGAACCACAGAAACGTGCGTACGCCTGCTCGGGAGCTTGCGTGGATATGTACCTGGATGCGCATATATTCACGTTCAGTTCAGTTTTGATACATACGGGCTTTTGCGTGGGAAGTGACGTGTGCAATGTTTTTGTGCGCACGCATGGTTGATACATGAGGCCCCAGCTCTTCTCAGCTGCCTGAGGAAGTAGAGTCTGTGATGAGCTTTCTTGATCAGGCTGGTGGTGTTGTTTCCCCAGCTGAGGTTGTCATTGAGATGCACACCCAAATACTTGTAGCTGGAGACCACTTCCACTGCAGATCCTCCTATATTCAGGGAGGTAGGTGTGTTTGTTCCATCTGAAGTCCACGACCATCTCCTTCATCTTCTTCACATTGATCTGAAGGTTGTTTTTCCTGCACCAGCTCTCCAGCCTGTAGTTGGACTCATGGTTGTTTTTGATGCATCCCACCACTGCTGTATCATCTGAAAATTTTACAATATTACCACCTGGATGGGTAGGTGCACAAATATACGTGAGCAGAGTGAACAGAAGGAGGCTTAACACACAGCCCTGGGGGAAGCCAGTGCTGAGAGTTATGGTGAAGGAGGAGAAGTTGTGGATCCTCACAGACTGTGGTCTGTGCACAGTCAAAAAGACTGACAAGCTAATGGCTAGTCAAAACACATCTAGTGTCTGCTGTCCTAAAAGCTCCAGTCACCAAACTTTCTACGCAATTAATGCAAACACTGTTTTATAAATATTTACACCAAGATATTTTTCATTAAATGGTTATTTACCTAGAATTCTATGATTATTTTTAATGTAAGCATCATCGTCAGCTTGCAGCACTTGATGAGATCTAGTTTAGAACTAAGAAAATTTAGAAAATATCAAATAAATTTAGGTTTCAGTATTTTTTTCTGTATGAACTGCTATTACAGTTTTAAGATTCAAACTGTTATAGAACAGGAAACTATCATTTGGAACGCACTGATAAGCTAAAAATCAGAATAGACCCATTTCCAAAATAGATTGTGTCCTAGCTCCCCCACAGAGAAAATCACTAGCCGTTCATGAATTTTTTTTTTTTTTAAATATTCACGCCATCATTAAGTTTGCATTACACAGTTATTTTGACAGAAATTGTTGAAATTAAAAAAGCTATGCACTACTTCAAATATATTATTTACAACTTTTTTACTTAGAAACCCACTTCAATATGGCTAAACTGTCTCTTTAAAGAAATCATCACAAGAGCATTGCATGTACCACAGACTCTATGCATTTCAATTCTTGTTTTGCTTTTAAATTTCAAAACAGGCTTAACCAAATGCTACTCATTCATATCAGCTGAACCTTCATCTCCACTTCCTAAACCATATTTTCATAGTGGTTTGATGTTATATAAACAAACTGAATTGAATTGAATTAAATGCTTGATATTATAATTAATTAATTAAATAAATCTAACATAAACAATGCTTTTAAATGTTTTGATTAAATTGTATAAATCACAGCTTTTTTCTGTATCTGAGGGAGAAAATACTTTTCCCAAAAGGAAATTCCAACCAAGGCTCGATGGATGCAAATATGACCAACTTTTTCTTCACCCTGCAGGAGGCCTTTTGTTGTCTCTGCTGGCAGAAATCCATTATAGATCCTCCTGTCGTTTTATTATGGGTTTGGGGGAAATGAGTGAGCTTGTTTTGCCAATATATAACTCAGCTCACAGAATGTGTGTGTATGTGTGTGAGAGTGTGCAGACAAATTGTAATTTGTATCACTTTGTAATTGCATCACTGTGTAACGCTGACAAAGCAGCAGTTTACTTCCTAATCAGTAAACAACAGTTTCC
>JBBPBX010037947.1:0-11606 GCA_038048925.1 Garcialebias charrua
AGGAGGTCCTGGTCTGACCCGGAGCCAGAGCAGGAACCTGACACAGAGCCGGGCTCCAGCGAGCAGGAGGGCTCAGAGGCCTCGGTCCAGATAGGTGGGTCCTGGAGGGGCTCCCTGAGGCGGCAGGGTGGAGGAGCGGGCAGAGGCCGGCGGCGCAGGCAGCAGCGCGGCTCTGGCACCAAGGAGCGCAGTGTCCGGCGCCTGGAGAGCAACGAGCGCGAGCGTCAGCGCATGCACAAACTCAACAACGCCTTCCAGGCTCTGCGGGAGGCTATCCCACATGTGAGAACAGACAGGAAGCTGTCCAAGATCGAGACCCTGACTCTGGCCAAGAACTACATCAAAGCCCTGACCACCATCGTCCTGGACATGTCAGGGGCCTGCCTGCCGGCCGGTGGTGGGCCCTCAGAGGCCAGCGCTGCTAGACTGCTTCAGTGCTACCAGCAGCACCTGCAGGAGGAGGGGGAGGATGATCTCACCCAGTACCTCACCCACATGCAGAGCTTTAACCAGGACAGCTAACAGTGGAACTGTGGGGGGGATTGGAAACGGCAGAGGTGCACCCCCTCCTCCAAACTCCAGCAGCAGATATAAAGACTCCAGTGAAGCCTGTGGAGTGCTTTCAGAAGAAAACACACTCTTTTTTTATTAATTTCTCTTGTGTCTTACGCTGGGGAAGTTCTTGCGTGTGTGTGTGTATGTGTGTGTGTGTGTGTGTGTGTGTGTGTGTGTGTGTGTGTGTGTGTGTGTGTGTTATCTTCTGATCATGCGTTTTTGTTAAGAAACCTGCTGAGTGCAGCCTCTAGTGATGACTATCACGTCCAGGAAGGAGAAGGACAGAAGCAACACGCTTAACTTTTTTTTGTCGTTGTTGCAAGACACCAAGTTTGCTCATGACAGCACAGATGATGTTTTCGGTGTGTACTATTTGTGAGATGTTTTACTAAAAAAGAATGAAAAGATTTGAAGTATTATCAATAAAAAGATTTATTTATTGATGCGGACCCATTTTTTGTTGCATTTGCACATTAATTCATTCAACCTTTATTTATACAGGCTGATCCCATTGAGTCTCAGTAACTCATTTACAAGAGAAACCTGGTTTATCAAAGAGTGATGACAACGGTGGACAACAATAGACAGTCATAAAAGATGGATACAATTTGAAATATTGTTTATCAAGTGAAAATAAAATGGTATTTAAAAGAAACCCGTTACAAAGAAAAAAACTGCTAGGTTGTAGGGCTGTGTAGAAAACTAAAAACGAGATCATGTCTGCATTAGTTTTTGTCATGAACTTGGCAGATGTTTGAGACCATTCAGGGAGGTCAAGGCCGAGAGCTTCAGATCTTTCTGCAAGATATTCCAGGAAAAAGGAGCAGAGTAGGAGAAGGCCATGTTGCCTAATTCAGTCCGCACTGATGGGACACTACAGGTAATCGTCCTGAGAGCGCACGCTGTAGCTGCACTTACACAGACATGTAGAAGGAGATGTATGAAGGCAGCAGACCAAGAAGTGATTTAAAGATGAAAATGTACCAGTGGAAGAGTCTGCATGAGGTTAATGATGTCCAGTTAACCAGTGAATACAGGGTGCAGTGGTGGGTACGATAATCACAGCCAGTTAAGAATCTTAGTGCACCATGATAGACAACATCCAACATCTGCAGGGTGCTTGTAGGAGCGTTCATGTAGTTCTATTTCATCCCTACTGACCGTCAGAGGCGGTGCTTAACAGCACTGGATATCGCTCTTGCGCATGCGCTGGTCGAGAATTTATACCAACATAGTCACGTGTGACCCCCGGGGATACCGGTGAGTCTATATAGGTACGTGACACACCGGTAGCCCAGTCTCTTCATCTTCTCGCATGCAGGTTGCTTCGGTGGTAAGACTGTTAGCTTCGCGACTGTGGTCGGAGCTGTGAGGATTTTCTCACCCTCCAGAGGCTGCGCGAGCTCTGCCTTATCACAACTTTGACCTACAATTGGTGAGTTGTTTCTTTTTTGCTTTCATCGACGGGACGGTGGCGCGTACGCTTCCACGTCAATTTTTTTCTGTGATGACACGGCGTTAAGCCAACCTCCGTGTTCGGCTTGCCTGTGTATCAGCCGTTTTCAGGCTTGCTTTTGGCATTGTCTGATTGCAGCCGTTTTTAGGCTGCTTTTCATGTTGTTTGATTGCAACCGTTTTCAGGCTTGCTTTGACATTGTTTAATTCAGCCATTTCAGGCTTACTTTTGGTATTGCTTGATTGCAGCCGTGTTTAGGCTGTTTTTTCATATTGTTTAATTGCAACCGTTTTCAGGCTTGCTTTGACATTGTTTAATTCAGCCGTTTCAGGCTTACTTTTGATATTGCTTGATTGCAGCCGTGTTTAGGCTGCTTTTTCATATTGTTTAATTGCAACCGTTTTCAGGCTTGCTTTGACATTGTTTAATTCAGTCATTTCAGGCTTACTTTTGATATTGCTTGATTGCAGCTGTGTTTAGGCTGCTTTTTTCATATTGTTTAATTGCAACCGTTTTCAGGCTTGCTTTGACATTGTTTAATTCAGCCATTACAGGCTTACTTTTTGATATTGCTTGATTGCAGTCGTTTTAGGCTGTTTTTCATATTGTTTAATTGCAACTGTTTTTGGGCTTGCTTTGACATTGTTAAATTCTGCCATTTCAGGCTTACTTTTGATATTGCTTCTGCATTATTTGATTGCGGCCGTTCAGGCCTGCTTCTGCTTATTTAATTGCAGCCGTTTTCAGGCCTGCTCCTGAATTGTTTCATTGCAGCCGTTCTCGGGTCTGCTTCTGAATTGTTTAATTGCACCCGTTAAGCCTGCTTCTGAATTATTTATTTGCAGCCGTTAGGCCTCAGGCTTCATACTGTTGTGCAGCTGTGTTCGGCTTGCCTCATTCGGTTGCGTCCGTCCTACGGCCTATTCGGGAACTCCTGGTGGCGTTCTCTGCTTCACCGGTTCCCTGACCCGTTCACCCTTGATACTGTTGTGCAGCTGTGCTCGGCTGCCTCATTCAGTTGCTTCCGTCCTACAGGCTATTCCGGAACTCCTGGTGGCGTTCTCTGCTTCACCGGTTCCCTGACCCGTTCACCCTTGACACTGTTGTGCAGCTGTGCTCGGCTTGCCTCATTCAGTTTGCTTCCGTCCTTCGGGCTATTCGGAAACTCCTGGGGCGTTCTCTGCCTGGTGGCGTTCTCTGCTTTACCGGTTCCCTGACCCGTTCACTTATTAGCTAGGGTCACGAGTGGCGATTCAGCTCGACCTGACCTTGGCATTGTCTGCTCGACCTGGTTCCTGTCCGGTTCGCTCGACTGGTGTCTAGCGTGGCAATCTCAGCTCGACCTGACCCTGTCCTGTGAACGTGCGATGGTGGACGCACCGGTCTGAGGGATTTGTTTGACCCCTCTCCGGTTGGGGGATGGGCATGATCTGTGTCCCGCTTGTTGGGACCAGATCACCTGGAGGTGTCCTTGGCTGATTTTCAGGATGCTTTGAATCTGGTTTGCATGTGTCGGCTGCCAGTTCACGTATCTTTTCCTGCTCTGTCGGAAGCGGAAGGTTCGATAGTGGGTGCTTAAGGACTGCACTCACTCGGTCACGTCTGGCTGCTCCACGGAGCCAGCCTGATGCTTCCAATGTTTTTCTTTCAGCGTCCTACTACTGGGTCGTCCCTTCTGGTTCCCCATCTGCCCACTGCATGGAAGGGGTTCCTGCCTGTTGGACAGACCCTGCGGCCTTTTCACGGTTGACCTCTGATGGCAGGGCCTTGGCGGCAATGCAGGATGCGACCAAGTTTGGCTTGGGTCATGCCCTCTGTTGAATCTACCATAGCATCCCTCATCCGGATGAGGTTCTGGGAGCCAATGCTAGGTGTCCTCGACCTCAGTGTCATGTGACTGATGGTCTGCTTTGTGGTAATTCCTTGTCGTTTTATTACTGGTCTCAGCCTCTCTAGAGGGCTTGGCGATTGATGCGCCTACCCAACGTTTGATGGACGCATCTCTTTGTACATTTGCACTTTTGTCAAGGGAAATTGGCCGTGCCCTGTCTACCCTTGTCCAGGCACGACACCAGGTCTGGCTGGCGCAGGCTCCTCTTACCGGGGCCTGTAATAGGACCTTGTTGAGTTTTCCTGTGGTCCCTAGGGAGTTGTTGGCTCTGTTGCGCCTTCGGCTCTGGAGCAGTCAGCCCAGGCTTCCCATACCGGGCAACGGCTGGACGGCCTTCATCGCAGACGATTGCGACGCCATGTTGTGTGTGCCTCTGCGCCTTTTTTTGCGCACTTGTCCGGCACCGTATGCCTTCTGTTGGCAACCATGGCCTACTGCGGGACCTTCCTCTGGCTAGTGGGATGTTTCCGGGAGTCTGGCTCGCGTCACTTGTCAGCCTTGGCAGTCCACTCGGTGACCTTCCCACCCTCTTAGGGCAGGGGGACTCAGAACTGTTACGGAGCTGGCGATGGGACATTTTGCCCTGGACCAGCTCGGTCGTTGGACCGCTCTCGTTCCCGATCCATGGGTCGTGTCTACACTGACTCGGGGTCGCACGTTACAGTTCCACTGACACCCTCCCGTTCCTGGTCAAGTCTATGTGACGGTGATTCACGTACGGGTGACGGTTCAGGCTCTGAACCGCGAGATGGACTCCTTGCTGACCGGGGGCGCTATGTTGCTTGTCGACCCCCTGCAGAATCCGTTTTTTTTTTTACTCGGGTGGCGGACTCCACCCTGTTTAGACCTGAGGGGTCTCGACATGTTTTTTTTACAGGCTATCCCTTCACATGCTGGGCATCAGGATGGGCATGGGGTGATCTTCCCAGGCGACTGGTTCGCCTTGGTCGATTTGAAGGACGCCTACTTTCATGCTCTGTTCCCGTATGTATTCACGTGGTGCGTGGCTGCGGCCCTGCAGCCCCTACAGGCCAAGGGACTGGTGGCCTGACCTTCTTACCTGGATTGTTGGGTCATCTGTGTGCCCACAGAAACTCGGGTAGCGGCGGACGTGCACACATTGCTCCGTCACGTAGACCTTTTAGAGCTTTGTGTGCACTGGCTGAAGACCGACTTGGTTCCGTCTCACGGGGTCGCGTTCCTTGGGGTCGCATTGGACTCCCTCACTATGACTGCTCGCCCATCGCCCTAGTGTGTCGGGGGCATTCTACGAACGCTGCCCTCCTTTCTACCCGGCTGTGCACCCCCCCTTGTTGCTTACCTTACTTAGTTGGGTAAGCTGACTGCTGCTCATGTCACCCATCGGGGGCGACACGGTCAATGACATTGCTGAGGCTGACCCAGGTGCTCTTTCCCTGGGCTGTACCTTTTTTTTGACGGCCTGGGGGTGGCCCGCTTTCCAGGGGTTGGAATGTGCTGGCCGATAATTCTGTCTCGGGAACGCCCTCCCCCGGGGGAGTGGAGGCCCCGCCTGGAGGTGGTGGCGGTCGTTTGGGAGACTTACGGCAGGGCGACTGTGGACCTGTTTGCGTCCCGGGAGACGACGCATTGCCCTGCTTGGTTCTCCGTGGCGGACGGTGCCTGTCCTCTGGGTCAGGACGCACTGGCTCACGACTGGCCGCGGGTCCTGCTTTATGCTTTTCCGCCACTTCCCCTGATAGGCCCGACTCTCCTGAGAGTCCTTCAGTGGGGATGTCTGGTTCTTCTGGTAGCCCCCTTATGGCCGGGGAGGATCTGGTTTCCACTGCTGCACAGTCTCTGTTGCAGCTCTCCGATACCTCTTGCCTACAGGACCGGCCTCCTGTCACAGCTGGGGGGTTGGATCCTGCACTCCAATCCTGGTTGCTTCCGGCTCTGGTTTGGCCGCTACGAGGCCCGGCATCCCGTTCTCGGAGTATGCCGGCGCCGTCGGGCATACGATGACTTCCGCCTGGGCCCCTTTCACACGGTTTCTGTGCGCTCATATGTGGGAGGCTTTTTGGTGTCATGTTAGACATGGAGATCCTGTTATTTTGACCTTCCTTCAGGCATTGCTCTCTCAGGGCCGGTCTCCGTCCACTTGAGTTTATGTGGCCACCATCTCTTGTTGGCGTACGGCTGTGAATTGTGTGATGATGGGCCGTCACAAGGACGTTTCTGTGTTTCTAAGGGCGCCCGGCGCTTGCGCCCTCCCTTGCGCCCTGTCGTGCCTGTGTGGGACCTCTCTCTCGTCCTCGCTGCGCTGCGTTCTCCCCCGTTTGAGCCATTGGCGGCTGTGGGCCTTGAGTTCTTGTCTGGAAAAACTGCTTTTCTCCTTGCCATGGCTTTGGCAAAGCGGGTGGGTGAACTGCACATGTCTGTTCACGAGTCTTGTTGCCGCTGGAACCCGGCTGGTTCTAGCGTTACTATCTGACCTGTCGTGGTATTTCTTCCTATGGTGACCTTGTCTGCGTGCCACTCTGTGCCCATTCAGCTTGCTTGCCTCTCTGCTTGTTCGGGCTCTGGGCGCATATGTCAGTCTCACAGCTTCTGTGCGACGGTCTGACAGTCTGTTTGTTTGCTACGCAAGGCCCCGCTGAGGGCAGGCCCTTTCCAGGCAGCATCTTCCACATTAGATTGTGGATGTGGTGGGACAGGCGTCTGTTTTACAGGGTCGCCAACCTTCTGCTGAGCGGTGCCATTCCACCAGGGGCATTGGTGCGCCATGGGCCGCTGTGTCTGGGTCTCTTTGGAGGCTATATGTGCTGCAGCCTCCTGGTCGTCCGAACACCTTTGCTAGGTTTTACAGGGTTAACCTGGCTGCCTTTCACCCACTGGAGGGAATCCTGTCCCAGCGTTCATCTTTCCAGTGGGATGGGCACTTGTTTGGTTGTTTGATTCCTCAGGACTCTGCTGGTATTAGTCATCCAGTGCTGTTAAGCACCGCCTCTGGCGGTCAGTAGGGATGAAATAGAACGAAAGTTACGACTGTAACTATGATTCTATGAATCCCGGATGACCGCCAGAGACAAGGGCGGAGTGACCATCGGGAGATTCGGGAGATTTCCCGATGGGCCGCATCATGAATGGGCCGATAGACCACGGGGAAAATGATGACGGTTTAATAAATCTGCTCAAAATCGACTTGTCCCTGCCTTTAGGCTGCAGGCTGCAGCCTCTTAAAGGGAGGGAGCGCTGATCACTTTAAGAGACTGCAGCCTGCAGCCTCTGAAAGCGCTGATCCCTTTAAGAGACTGCGCCGCACTGGGCCGGCAGCTTGGGAGCTACCATTTGATAAAAAACACCCCTGAAAGTTCACCGTTGGTTGAGTCCAACCCAGGAGCGAAACACGGTTACAGTATTTTCCAAAATCAGGTGATGGAGCAGCGCGGAGTCCAAACTGCTAATTAGCAATAAAAATGATAGGAAGAGGCCAGGTGGAGCTGAAAAAGTCAGGTTGAAGAAAAGAAAGGCGAAGGAAGCTGCCGAATGTGCAAAGTTTACAGACATTTTTTCAAAGAGACAGACAGAAGAAGCAACAGGTAATGATATAAATTAAAAACTAGCATAATAAATTAAGCTAATGTCACAACGTTGTACTGTACAGTACTATGTCACTAAACTGCATGAAAGTCAAGTGGGACCTAAACGGACATAGCTTAATTAAAAATAAAAGCAGAAATATATAAATTGACCAATAAATAAATAAACGTCAAAGGACAATTTAAATTAAAAGAGAACTTTATCTCATACCCTGATGCATGCTCAATAATCCAGGTAGAAAAATCTAAAAAAGCTAAGTCTGGTCCTCTGGACATTTTTTGCTTTGTTTTGTTTTGTTTCTTGAATGTCCAGAGGACCAGACTTAGCTTTTTTAGAACTTTATCTCATATTTTAAAAATTAATTGACCATCATGGTATTTTTTTCCAGCTTAGTTCCAACAAATTATATATTTTAATTCATAATTTTACATTTTACTGTGCTTAAAATACTGGTAGGCCTATATATTTTTTTGTTTTTACTTTTACTCTTAGATGACTTGTGTTATGTAATTAAATAAAAAAAAAAAAATCCACACAAGTCCTTATTTACGTAATGAGGCAGAAATGCACGAGGTGAAGTGAAAACAGGAGACAGAAAAATGTTAAAGCAACACATTTAATAGACAAATAAAAATAAACTCATGCATATGCATACATATTGCAACCAATTCCAAACCTGTCTCTGATTTTGCTTGTCTTGACCCTAAAAACTTTTCAGAGATAAGGCTTAAAGGACTCAAGAGCTCAGCACTTCAAGAAATAAGCAAAAATCTGCTTAGATTTGATGAGAGAGCCACAGTGAGTACTTTACACACAGAGCTGTCCAGTCTAGCATCCCAGTGGGATAGGCTCAAAAAGTCCCCTCTGGAAGAGTCCACTGTCAGGATAGGTACTGAGATGGAACAGGGTGGCCAGGAGGGCTCAGTTGAACCAGAGATTGAACTTGAAAGCAGGGCTTGTTCTTCTTGCAGAAACTGTGTTATCTGTGTTTACCTTATAGTGACACAGTATACAGTAACCTTTTCACAGATGCCTACAAAGTTATAGGGCTGGCATACAAATATTTGTTGACTCTTTCATTGTCTCAGGTTGCATGTGAAAGAAGCTTCTCTCTCAAGTTCATCAAGAATAGACTATGAAGCACACTTAACCAGGAGCATTTGGAGGCATTCATGCTGATGTCCACAGAGAAAGAACTTCTTATGTCCATTGACAATGACAAAGTAACAAATATGGTGGCAGAAACTAGTGCACTTCTTAGGCGCTTACTGATGCTGTAGATCACATGTCAAACTCGAGGCCCATGGGCCAAATCTGGTCTCATTGACATTTTATCTGGCCTCAAATTTAATATTTTAAATGTAAAATAGTTTTATGGTTTATCTTTTTGTCACTGTATTTAGTGCAAACTTCTCATGACAGCTGGCCAACGTTCAAGCCAACAAAATTACGTTTTGAGTTTTTCAGTAATCTTTGAGTCTGATATGGAAAGAGCAACAAAGAATTGACTTATCTTTTTCTGTTTTTTAAGTCAACTAATTTAGTTTTTTTTCCCACCTGATTTGCTGAATTGTAACAAAATGTAACTAAAAATTATAACTAAAAAAAAGTTGTTGATTGTATTGCAATTAAAAAAATATTATAGGCTACATTTTTGCCTAATATTTTTAAAATGTGAAAAAATGGGCCACTCTTGGCCATTAAACTCCCGGGCTGAAAAGATGTCCCACTCCGCCCCTGGCCAGAGAGTCTGGTCTCTCGGAATCATCGTGTTTTCGCGAGAAGATTTAAAGGGACTGGGCTACCAGTGTCACGTGCCTATATAGACTCACCGGTATCCCCGGGGGTCACACGTGACCATGTTGGTATAATTCTCGACCTGTGCATGCGCAAGAGCGATATCCAGTGCTGTTAAGCACCGCCTCTGGCGGTCATCCGGGATTTATAGAACCGTAGTTAGTCGTAACTTTCAATAATAATAATAATAATAATGTCATATTTTTGTCATCTATGCATGTTTCCACACAAGACAAAATTTGACTCTGCATTTAACCCAATCACCACCAGGTGGCAGCGGGCAGCTATGGAAAGCATGCCGGGGAGCAGTAGTCGCCAATCACCACCAGGTGGCAGCGGGCAGCTGTGGAAAGCGCGCCGGGGAGCAGTAGTGATGAGATGTGCTGCTCAAACACACCACAAAACTATGCCGTGACTGGGGTTCGAACCAGGGTCCTCCGGATCCCAAGTCCAGTTCCCTTGCCACTACACCATCTTGGCCACTATAATGTCACCGTAATCAATGGAGGGAAGGAAAGTCACAGTTACAAGGCGTTTCCTAGCATTCAGCGTAGACATTATGTTTCTGAAAAAGAATCCCAGTTTAACTTTCAGTTTCTTTACTGTACAGTACTAGGTTTTCCACGTGGAGTTTAAAAGAGAGAAGAGAATCGACCAGGATACCCAAATATTTATAGGAATCAACAAACTCAATAGGGACACCAGTCGAGGAGAAAATCCAAGGAAGAAATGTTGGGACTGACTTCCTGTTTGAAAAAAGCGTCCCTTTGGTCTTATCAGCATTTAAGACAAGTTTGAGACGGAACAAATCTGACTGACGGATATCAAAAGCGGATTGCAAAAGCTGGAAGGACTTTGCAACTGTTTTAGCTCGACAGTAAACAACTGTGTCATCAGCATAGAAATGTAAGGATGCATCAGGGATGCTCTGACCTACATTACCTAGATTGTAAAGAGGGTGTGTCCTAGACTGAGCCTTGTGGTATACCATTGTTGACAGATAACTGGAAGAAGTACCATTATCAAAAGTCAAAGTCAACTTTATTGTCAGAACTGCAATATGTACAGGACATACACAGGATTGAAATTGCGTTTCTCTCAGTCCCTCGGTGCAACAGTAACCATTTAAACACTAAAACACTGAAACATTTAATAAACATAAGCATAAAATAGTAAAAGTGTAACACTGTCCTGAGTTTTTGCATAGTAGTATAAAAGTATGAAAATTTACACCAACACTAAAACACTAAACATTTAATGAACATAAGCATAAAATGAAATAATAAAAGTGTAATACTGTCCTGAGTTTTTGCATAGTAGTATAAAAAGTATATCTATAAAATAAACTGAAGGTTCTAGCATTGACATTTGCAAAGAGTGGCAAAGCAGCATATGAGTTAATGTACACAGTATATGTATGAGGTAGTTGATGTTGGTATAGAGGCAAAGTGGCATATGCAGTAAGGCACATTGGGCATCCTTAAATAAGGCTGGTCAGAGAATACTGTATATGTATCAGCAGTAGTGTAGATATAAAAGTAGTGTAAATGTAAACAGTAGTAATAAATGTAAACAGTAGTAATAAATGTAAACAGTATTAATAAATGTAAACAGTGAATGTAAACAGTAGTATGACTATAGGCAGTAATGTAATACAAACATTAGTGCAAATATGAGAAGTAGTGCATGTTGAACACATTGCCTCCAATCTGAAAAATAGTTAGAAAACCAACCAATGGTGTGATCTGAGAAGCCGATTTCTGCGAGCTTATACCATACCATACCATACCATACCATACCATTTTATTTATAAAGCACTTTAAACAGGAACAAGTCCACACCAAAGTGCTGGACAAACAAACACGCAACAGGCAACACAGACAATGAAGTACAACACGAAAAACATAAAAACATTGCAGATCATAAATCAAACGATCCAATACAAATCAGCTGGCATTGAAAGCGATGGAGTAGTAGTGAGTTTTTAACCGGGATTTGAAAACCGAGAGGGAGGGGGCCTGTTTGATGAGCAGCGGTAACTCGTTCCAGAGTCTTATGACACAGATGTTATGATCCACTGTGTCAAAAGCTTTAGACGGGTCTAAAAAAAGTGCAGCACATAATCCTTAGCATCCAATGCTTCAACGCCATCATTAAAAACCTTCAGTGAAGCAGTTGTTGTGCTGTGTTGTATCCTGAAACCAGATTGATGGAGAGCAGGATGGAGAGACCACAAGTACATGCTGTAAAACCTTAATGGACTATTGTACAGTTACACACATTATCTGTTCATATTTAACTAAATTTTATATATATATACTGTATGTATATATATACATATGTATA
>JBBPBX010037948.1:0-30654 GCA_038048925.1 Garcialebias charrua
TTTTTCAGTAAAACTCGTCCTGCGGCCTCGACTGCTGGGATGTTTGAGAAGTTATTTACAGGTTGTTTCCAACTCCAGTCAGTGGTATTTTTTTATTTTAACCACAACTGTAGGGAAGTAGAAAGTATAAACAATTGGCTATTAGAGAGGTTTAGGGTTCAATTCTCTTTTGTGCTCTAAGTTACTTCATTTCTGCCATTTTTAGCTTTTATTCTTGGAATATTTTAACTTTAATCTCAAACCCTCCTCTGCCATAAATTAGACCAGCTGCCGTGGAGCTCTGTTGTTATTCTGATGGTTTCAGGAGCAGTGAATTGATTGTCAAATATCAATATTAACAATAATAATAAGATAAAAAAGGATTGGTTTTCCATGAACCCAGCAGTAAGAGCTGCAGACTGACGGGCTCAGAGTCCATCAGGTCCGACTCGAGGGGCTGATGAGTCCTGTTGCTCACAGTGTGTCGTCACTTTGGTGTCCTGTCTCTCTGTGTCGCTGCTCCTTTGAGCCAGGCAGCAGAGGCTCTGCTGAGCTCAGGTTAGACATGAGGACCATGGAGGTGGAGGTGGACCAACTACACCTGCTGCTGCACCAGCCGTCTGTAATGGGGCAGGACCTTACTCTCGGGGAGGTAGAGCGCCATCTCCAGAGCGACTAGAATGATGAACTCGAAGGATATAAGCTCCTTCCTGCTGATCCGGAAACGCTCCTCCAGTTTCTGCAGAAACACAACAAACGTTCTGATCAAGACTCAGTTCTGGACCTGATCTGCTTGTTTCTCTGTAAGGGGTGATATAAACTGAAGTTTTAGCGTTCCATGAAGGAATGCATATCACCCGCCGGCTTTTACACTAAGATCATCTGATGTGGACAAATGTTCTTGAAAATTGCTTTAAATCCAGTCCAGTCGTTTATGAAATATTTTGCTAACAGACAGACAAAGGGGCAGCATTTTAGTGCTCAGTTTGTGTTGGGGATCATTCCAGCTACTATCACACCAATGTTTATATCTATTACTGTAAGTTTGACAGATCTATACAAACACTAATCAGTGTTCATCACATTCATACACCGATGGGACAAACATCGGAGGCAATGAGGGGTTCAGTGTGTTGCCCAGGGACACTTCAGCATGTGACTGCTGGTGGAATTGAACCCCCAACTCTCCCATTGGAGAGCGATGGCACTCAGCCACAGCCACCACACAGATGAACATCCAGTAAATTACATTGTTTTTTGTTTGTTTTTTCAGTTAGTCAAATGGTTCATTAGATATTATGCTAACAGACAAATGGCTGCACACACTGGGAAAAACACAACTGCAATTGCACCTTTGGTGATAGATTGGAGATAAACGTGATGGATGGACACCCTGCCCTACTGATGTGAATTTCCAGAAATTATCAGGACTTTCCAGGATTATTAACTTTACTTTCACAATCCAGAACCCAAAACTGAGCGCTGACGGTTTAGAAAAAATATTCCGGGGAGTGGTGGCGCAGTGGTTAGAGATGGTGGGCCTGTGTACAGACAACATCAAAAAATGTGGGTGGAAAAAGGTGAAACACCCACACCTGCCTCCACCCTCATTCGCCCCACTCTGGGCCCCTGAGCAAGGCCCTTAACCCCCACCATCTGCTCCCTAACAGGTCTCTCTTGAAAATGAGTTATTGTGGCTCGATGAGACTACCTGGATAAATAATGGGTAAATGGAAAAAAAAATCCAAAAGGGTATCTCAAAAACAGCAATGTGGATGATCTCCCTCTTTCTTCATTTTTCATATTTACTGAGAAATGACAGCTTTCAGAAAATCTAGAGTAATTTAATCTCAGTAAGCTGACATGTACAAATTTACAATATGAGGAACGCAGAGATCTTACTGAGATGCCTCCATACACAAAAACAGCAGTCCAGGTAATTCAGCTGCAATGTTCAGTCTTCAAACTGCATGGGCATTATTAGTATAGCATTAGCATGAGGCTCATGAGCACATGCAACAAAGGTAAATTAGGTCCTCTGGACAGTTTCTTTGAGTTAAAACGTTTCGTCTTTCATCCAAGCTGAGGAGCCACAACAAACTCAGTCTTACAAACAGCACCTTCACCTAGTGAGTCAACCAGTTTGATGGTGATAAAATGGTTTCTGGAGTCCACCCTGTCCCTCGCTGACTCGTCTGAGGCAGTCATGGCCAAAGTGGTTCAAAACATGCTCAATAATCCAGGTAATAAAGCCAACAAAATTAAGACTTTATAAAACTGAATTTGTTGTGGCTCCTCGGACTGAAGAAGTCTTTTGGATGAAAGCTGAAACGTTTCAACACAAAGAAACCGTCCAGAGGACTTGACTTACCTTTGTTGGATTTTTTACCTGGATTACCTTTGTTGTTGTTTTTTTAACCTTGATTATGACTTTGACATTAAGCACATGGTTAAGCAAAAGACTAGTAAAGCTTGGTAAATATTACGGTATTTGTTTTATTTGGTTTCTTTTTAACTGTAAGTGTCGCTGAAATGATTTATGCATTAAAAGGGGAATTAATCTCATCTATGGTCATGAGCTTTGGGTTATGACCGAAAGAACAAGATCTCGGATACAAGAGGCTGAAATGAGTTTTCTCCGCAGGGTGTCTGGACTCTCCCTTAGAGATAGGGTGAGAAGCTCAGTCATCCGGGAGGGACTCGGAGTAGAGCCGCTGCTTCTCCACATCGAGAGGAGCCAGTTGAGGTGGCTCGGGCATCTGGTTAGGATGCCTCCTGGACGCCTCCCTGGTGAGGTGTTCCGGGCATGTCCCACCGGGAGGAGACCCAGAGGAAGACCCAGGACGCTGGAGGGACTATGTTTCTCGGCTGGCCTGGGAACGCCTTGGGATTCCCCCAGAGGAGCTGCTCCAAGTGGCTGGGGAGAGGGAAGTCTGGGCCTCCCTACTTAGGCTGCTACCCCCGCGACCCGACCCCGGATAAGCGGAAGAAGATGGATCGAGGGATGGAAGGGGAATTAATATTTGTTTTTTAGTACGGTAGTTAGAATATTTTGGGTTTAATTTGTTTAGCTCATACCTTGAGAATGTGATATTTTGTACAAAATGCATTTATTCTGTAGTGAAGGATTATTTTGTTAGTACCGTTATCGCGAGATTTGTGTGAACAGAAGGGAGTGACGAGATCTCTGTGCTCGACACACACACACTCACCTGGAGACACGAGAGGCGTGCAGCCAGCAGCCTCGACAGTTCACTCATTTAAAAGGTATTTATAACTGTTGTAATACATCGTACATCTGTCAGTGATGATGTTCTAATATTTTATATGTTTATTTAGAATGCATAAGACGAGAAACGCTCGTTTAGGACTTCTTTAATGACGAGCGGCCACGAGGTATTCACTTTGTTAAAGCATGTTTTCTCATCGCTCAGTACTGTACCCAAAGCTTTGTGTTTGATTCTGTACTCTCTGTCTTATTTCTGTAGTTTTTCACGGCATTAATAAAAGCGCCCGTATGAATAAAGAAGCCGTGCTCTGTCGTCATTGAGAACAACTACATTAACTTTTAGATTTTGTTAACAATTGGGCTTAGTGATATTAGTCATGTTTAAGACAGGACCTAATTTGCCAGTAAATTATTTTTTGTCTAACACATCACACGAGTCACATGTTGTTTAACCCTTTTTACTGAACCAGGGCTGGAAACATTCGGACAAGTCTGAAATGTCCCACTTCTTGTATGATCTTCTCTCAGGACACATCATCATATGTGCCCCATGGGATTTTTGGACTACAAAACCTGTCATAATTGTAGTCCATTAATTTATTACCCTTTTGTCACCAGATCTGACAGACCATATGATAATGAAAGCCATGTTGTGCGCATGATAAGATAAGGAAGGGAAGTCTAAAACTGTCATCATTGTATGTTTCCATACAATGGCTAAATGAGTTCTCTGCATTTAACCATCACATGTGAGATACACCCAGGTGGAGCAGTGGGCAGCTATGTAAGTGCCCGGGGAGCAATTAGGGATTAGTTGTCTTTCTCAGAGTTGCCCCTGGTGAGAGGCGCCGAGCAGGAGTGGGCATACTTGTTGCCCCCAATCTTGGTGCCTGTACGTTGGGGTTCACCCCGGTGAACGAGAGGGTAGCCTCCCTTCGCCTACGTGTGGGGGGACGGGCTCTGACCGTTGTTTGTGCCTATGCGCCAAACGGCAGCGCAGATTACCCACCCTTTTTGGAGTCCTTGGAGGGGGTATTGGAGAGTGCGCCTCCTGGGGACTCCCTTGTTCTGCTGGGGGACTTCAACGCTCACGTGGGCAATGACAGTGAGACCTGGAGGGGTGTGGTTGGGAGGAACGGCCCCCCTGATCTGAACCCGAGTGGTGTTTTGTTGTTGGACTTCTGTGCTCGTCATGGATTGTCCATAACGAACACCATGTTCAGGCATAAGGGTGTACATATGTGCTCTTGGCACCAGGACACCCTAGGTCGCAGTTCGATGATCGACTTTGTTGTCGTCTCATCTGATCTGCGGCCGCATGTCCTGGACACTCGGGTGAAGAGAGGGGCGGAGCTGTCAACTGACCACTACCTGGTGGTGAGTTGGCTCCGATGGTGGGGGAGGATGCCGGTCAGACCTGGCAGACCCAAACGTATTGTGAGGGTCTGCTGGGAACGTCTGGCAGAGTCTCCCGTAAGACGGAGCTTTAACTCCCACCTCCGGGAGAGCTTTGAACACGTTCCGAGGGAGGCGGGGGACATTGAGCCCGAGTGGGCCATGTTCCGCGCCTCTATTGTCGAGGCAGCTTATCAGAGTTGTGGCCGCAAGGTTGTTGGTGCCTGTCGTGGTGGCAACCCTCGAACCCGGTGGTGGACACCGGCGGTGAGGGATGCTGTCAGGCTGAAGAAGGAGTCCTATTGGGCCTTTTTGGCCTGTGGGACCCCGGAAGCAGCAGATAGGTACCGACAGTCCAAGCGGCATGCGGCTCGGGTGGTTGCTGAGGCAAAAACTCGGGCGTGGGAGGAGTTCGGAGAGGCCATGGAGAATGACTTCCGTACGGCTTCGAGGCGATTCTGGTCCACCATCCGGCGTCTCAGGGGGGAAAGCGGTACGCGACCAACACCATTTATGGTGGGGATGGCGTGCTGTTGACCTCAACTCGGGATGTTGTGAGTCGGTGGGCGGAATACTTCGAAGACCTCCTCAATCCTACTGGCACGTCTTCCACTGAGGAAGCGGAGCCTGGGGACTTTGGGTCGGGCTCTCCAATCTCTGGAGCTGAGGTCACCGAGGTGGTTAAAAAGCTCTGCGGTGGCAGGGCTCCGGGGGTGGATGAGATTCGCCCTGAGTTCCTTAGGGCTCTGGATGTTGTGGGGTTGTGTTGGCTTACGCGACTCTGCAATATCGCGTGGACATCGGGGGCAGTTCCCTTGGATTGGCAGACTGGGGTGGTGGTTCCCCTATTCAAAAAGGGGGACCGTAGGGTGTGTTCCAACTATAGGGGGATCACACTCTTAAGCCTCCCTGGTAAGGTCTATTCAGGGGTTCTGGAGAGGAGGGTCCGTCGGATAGTCGAACCTCGGATTCAGGAGGAGCAGTGTGGTTTTCGTGCTGGTCGTGGAACACTGGACCAGCTCTACACCCTCAGCAGGGTCCTGGAGGGCGCGTGGGAGTTTGCCCAACCAGTTTACATGTGCTTTGTGGACTTGGAGAAGGCATTCGACCGCGTCCCTCGGGGGGTTCTGTGGGGGGTACTCCGGGAGTATGGGGTACCAGGCCCATTGATATGGGCTGTTAGGTCCCTGTACGACCGGTGTCAGAGCTTGGTCCGCATTGCCGGCAGTAAGTCAGGCTCGTTTCCAGTGAGAGTTGGACTCCGCCAAGGTTGCCCTTTGTCACCGATTCTGTTCATAACTTTTATGGACAGAATTTCTAGGCGCAGCCAAGGTGTTGAGAGGATCCGTTTTGGTGGCCTTAGAATCGCTTCTCTGTTTTTTGCAGATGATGTGGTCCTATTGGCTTCATCAGATCGTGATCTACAGCTTTCGCTGGAGCGGTTTGCAGCCGAGTGTGATGCGGCCGGGATGAGGATCAGTTCCTCCAAATCCGAGGCCATGGTCTTGAGCCGGAAAAGGGTAGCATGCCCTCTCCGGGTCGGGGAGGAGGTCCTGCCCCAAGTGGAGGAGTTTAAGTATCTCGGGGTCTTGTTCACGAATGAGGGAAAACTGGAGCGTGAGATCGATAGGCGGATAGGTGCAGCATCCGCAGTGAAGCGGGCGCTGTACCGGTCTGTCGTGGTGAAGAGAGAGCTGAGTCGAAAGGCAAAGCTCTCAATTTACCGATCGATCTACGTTCCCACCCTCATCTATGGTCATGAGCTTTGGGTTGTGACCGAAAGAACGAGATCTCGGATACAAGCGGCTGAAATGAGTTTTCTCCGCAGGGTGTCTGGACTCTCCCTTAGAGATAGGGTGAGAAGCTCGGTCATCCGGGAGGGACTCGGAGTAGAGCCGCTGCTTCTCCACATCGAGAGGAGCCAGTTGAGGTGGCTCGGGCATCTGGTTAGGATGCCTCCTGGACGCCTCCCTGGGGAGGTGTTCCGGGCATGTCCCACCGGGAGGAGGCCCAGAGGAAGACCCAGGACACGCTGGAGGGACTATGTTTCTCGGCTGGCCTGGGAACGCCTTGGGATTCCCCCAGAGGAGCTGCTCCAAGTGGCTGGGGAGAGGGAAGTCTGGGCCTCCCTACTTAGGCTGCTACCCCCGCGACCCGACCCCGGATAAGCGGACGAAAATGGATGGATGGATGGATGGATGGATGTCTTTCTCAGAGACACCATGACATGGGAATGGCTGGGAGTTGAACCACAACTTTCTGGTCCCAAGTTCAATTCAATTCAAATTCAGAAATGCTTTATTAATCCCAGAAGGAAATTAAATGTAGTTGCAACTCATCATCCTGGTTTCATTAAAGAGTTGTTCAAGATGCTGATGTCTGTGAGCAGGAAGGATCTCCTGTAGCGGTTTGTCTTACAGCAGATCTGAAGAAGCCTCTGACAAGAAACTCTGTTGTTGTATGACAGTCTGATGAAGAGGATGCTGACAGTTGTCTATAATGTTCTTCATTTTATGAAGAATCCTTCTTTGTACAGTCATCTCCAAAGGTTCTAGAGGCGTCCCCAGAACTGAGCCAGCCTTCTTCATGAGCTTGTTGATGTTTTTTTAAGTCACTTGCTCTGGTGCTGCTACCCCAGCAGATGATGGCAGAAGAGATGGTGCTCTCTACAACAGACTTATAGAAGATATGGAACATCTTGCTGCAAACATTGAAGGACTTCAGCTTCCTCAAGAAGTACAGTCTGCTCTTTCCCTTCTAGTAGACACTTCACTGTTGCATTTCCAGTCCAGTCTGTTGTCCAGGTGAACTTCAAAGTATTTATACTTCTCCACCACCTCCACTTCTTCTTCCATGATGGAAATAGTTTTGGACCTGTCCCTGTTTCTCCTGAAATCTACAATCATCTCCTTTGTTTTGTTCACATTCAAGATGAGATGATTGTTTCCACACCATGCCACAAAGCAGTCCACCAGTTCCCTGTACTCAGCTTCTTGTCCATCTCTGATACACCTGACCACTGCAGAGTCATCTGAATATTTCTGAACATGACAGGAGTCTGTTTTGGACTGGAAATCTGAGGTGTACAGAGTGAAAAGGAATGGTGAGAGTACAGTCCCCTGTGGTGCTCCTGAGCTACCGACCACCTGGTTAGACACACAACCCTTCAGTCTCACAAACTGTGGTCTGTTTGTCAGATCCAGGTGATTGTTGAGGCCTCCACCTAAGTCTTCTGGAGTTTCTGACAAAGCAAATCAGGCTGGATTGTGTTTAATGAACTGGAAATAATATAGAATTTATTGATCATTTGAAAAGTAAGTGATGGTACACGTCAGTTAGTCAGACCTTCCACAGAGGGATAGAGGGAATAAGATTATGGTCCAACGCAGATACATGTGGGTTCTGGTATTAACAGACACTGGTTTCTGCTGCGTGATCAGGTTTATTCAGTAACTGCAGGAAATTTCCTGTGGGTCAAAATAATCTAAAAAAAACCTAAGAACATAATCTGTCAGGCATAGGTAACCAACAGGTGTGCGTGTGTGTGTGTGTGTGAGTGAGAGAGAGAGAGACAGACAGTGATACTCACATCAATAAGGTGTTTGACCTCCAGTTTCTTCAAGTCACTGCTTATTTTAGCAGCTAACAGGAGACAGGCAGCTGACACCAACTTCCTGTAAAACAATAATGGTTGTTGGTTGTTTTTTATAGCCGTGTTAGAAAACAAATGAGTTCAAGAAAATTCTGATACAATTTTAAAACTTTTAAATGCAAAAAAGTGTAGTTGTTTTAGGTTTTGTAGGACAACAAAGAGTTATGTGGACATCATCAATAACAGTGACGATCAGCAACACAAAGATGAAGTTAGGAAATGTCACTTATGTCATCGTTTGTTCCTGAATCTTCAATAACTACAAAAATACAAGGGGGTCACAATGTTAGGTTCAAAAGCAGCTACTGGTAGATAAAAAAGAAACAAGATTAAGAAAACAATAAATAAATAAATAGTTAAAATACCGGTACTGTAAAAGTTTGGGGGGCAGCTGTGGCTGAGTGGTTAGAGCAATCTATATGTATGTATGTACCGTAGTTTTACATATGAAGGCGCGGCCATATTGAATTTTGAAGCAGCAACTCTAATTTCAAAAGGAAACTTTCTTACACCAAGATGCAGCCACACACCAAAATGAAGGTCGGTACCTCACTTATTTTTCAAGTTTTCATGACCACAACATGCACAAACATGAATGATATTTGCAAGACTTAGATCTTCAAGAGCAGACCGAGTGCTGCTGCTTATTGGTCACACTGTGACTGAATGTCCGACCACAGATTTAGTCCCTAATCAGCACAGATTAGAGCCTGTAGAGAAACAGAAAATATTCAATAATAATTGTGAATAGACTAGAACTAACCTGTTCTGTTTGTTAAGTCGACCCTGGAGTACCAGCTTCTCAAAGTAGACCAACGCCATGGCGATGGTGACGGGCTGCAGGCCACAATCCTCCCCGACTGTTGCCATCTCTCTCTTCAAACTGGAACACACTCTTTTTAATGGTCAAGTTTCAACTTGATGTGTCTGAATGATCAGATACAGAGCGTACCTGCGTATTTTACTGAGGGTGAGTGTAACGTGAGGAAACTTCTCCCTGAAGGTCTCGTTCATGTCTTTCTTCAGATCAGATGGCTTGACATACTCAATAACTGTCGTCTGTAAGATTAAAGGTGAAGAACAGGAAGAAAACATGTAAGAGGCAAAGCGATTCAGGATTTCAAGATTTAACAGTAATAATTCTCCGAAAAGTGTCAGGACAAAGAGTCCACTGGAACAAACTCACTTTCACTGTCTGTCTGATGTCGTCTCATTATGGCAATAATCAGGAAACTGATCATATTTTGAACTGAGAGAAGATATCCTAACTGATTTTATCAACTGGTTCCAAACCCGTCTGAACTCTAGCAAACTGGATCAATAATTCAATGTGTCTGAGACAAAGTTAGCCTTTTTAACAAACATGCAGCTGTCAATAACACAACCAGAGCTTTAATTTTATTTTTCACTAATACGTAGTGTGAGAGAAATCATTCTCAATGAGATCCATATTCCAGCGCATAACTCGTTCTGACAATTTTTGTTTCATTTCAACGATTTTTTTTAAATCAAAACGTTCCGATCATTAAGGACAATTCTGCTCTGTCTTTTGGTAGTTATGCAATATTTACTTTTTGAAATATTTAACTTTGTCTGCCATGTTTTTCCAATAAAAAATGAATGGAGTTATCCTCACATCCTTCAAACGGTTTACATTTTACTACTCATTTTAGCTTTTGTTTTGCTTCAGCTTTTTCAGCTTCTTTGTGCTAATTTAAGCATACTTCAACTCCTTTGAGCTATTTTTCTGCTCCTTTCAGCTTCAGTATGGAAAATTTAGTTTTTCTATATATTTTTCACTGTTACTATTTTTTCTGCTCTTTTCCCTTCTCTTATGTGCAGATACCTCCAGGAATATGGGCTGTATTCCTCACCACTCCTCCCTCAGATGTTTTAAGCTGCAGGCATATGGGGTCCCCAGAGGATTCTCCCAACCGTAAATTTAATCCAGACCATGCAGGTTAGTTTACCACATGAACTCAAAACAATGAATATTAAAAACAACTCACTAAAACTCAGAAATCCCCCAGGAGTCGCAATTCAGTTTTTGTGCAAGCAGGATCACTTTTACCCAGGAGTTAAAAAACTTGCATACTGTGTCTGAACTTTAAAAAACAAACAAAAAAACAAGCATCTCTAGTAATATGGTCCACAACAAGGGTCTCCAAACAAGACCCCAGATTTGTGATCACATGTGATTTTTATAAAGTCATTCTTACATGACAATTATGCATAAACAGGACATGCATACTCCTTCCATTTTTCAAGCAAAGATAAAGTTCTTGTTACATTACATGATTATGCATAGGATATATGATGACAACCACCTCCTCTCCCAGGTGACAAAAAAAAAGAAAAGGTCATAATAAAAGCAACCAGGAGCACCCCAGTTCACATGGTCTCTGGGTTTTGATCTCTCCCTGTTCGGATTAGCGGGTCAGTGAGCTACTTTCTCAATAATAGGAGGCAGGCAGTGATTTCGCCACCTACTCAAGTGTCTGGCGTACTTTGACTGGCAATTTATATTTTTTGTTCCTTTTGAGCATTTCGATGAACCGGCGCGTGATAGTCACATGACCAATTTCAGTCACTCTAGTGGGAAAGACAGCCTCTCAGCAACTCCATTTTAATCTGTCATAAGTACAGATTTTAAACTACACATCAGTTTTTAAATCATATTTAAAGGTAGAGCAAAACCAGAGTTATGATAAATAATTCACGCCACATTTTTCTGAAAATCACTGTCATATCTGAAGCACATTAGAGCGAGAGGCAGCAGCAAAGATGGGCAATCTCAGGGACAAAACACCCCCATCACTCTCCGTTTTCTTCTCCCACCCTCGTCGAACAGATAAACAACCTCAACCCTCCTTTCTGATGGAGGCTCAAAGTTATTTGTTAAGTGGCAAAAAATCTACAGGAAAAATAAGAATAATATACAGAAGTTGAATGGAGTTTGGCACGTGACAAAGTCACAGCAAGAGCAGCAGTGAGTCATGAGGTTTGAGAGATTTATGATATTTAGCATGTTTGGATTTTATAATTATGGTGTATTTTAATGTTTAGTTTAGTTAGTTTTAGTGTATTTGAGTCAAAAACAATGAGATGATATTTGAATGTGAGGTGGACTGAACTGCGGACCCAGAGGACAGAACTACGGTGGCCGAGGGGTGCAAACGCGCTGCAAGAAGAGAAAAACGCTGCATAAAAGTAAACGCTCTGCTAAAACAAAACGCTCTGCAAACGGACGGCTGCAAATTTAAAAAAAGAGCTGCAAAAAGAAAAAAGCGAACGCTCTGCAATGGACGAACGCTCTGCAAAAGAAAAACGCTCTGCAATTTCAGAAACGCTGCAAATAGAAAAAGCTACAACGGAAGTGCTCCAGACCACTAGGAGCAGTCTAACAAAGAACAAATCATAAAGCATATTATAGTTTTCGGAATGGCACTAGTTATTTGTGTATTTTAACTTATTTATTTTAAGAATATGTTACACTTATTCGAAACTATCTCGTTGTATTTGTTTTAATACTGTGCGGAAGAGGAGCAATACAAGAATGCCAGGTTGGGTCAGTGGTCTAAGTCTTAGACTCTAATGTCTTGGGATGTGGGAGACCCGAGTTCGATCCCCGGTGTTGGAAATTTTGTGGTATCCACCTTATTCTTGGGGGTGTCACTGTAGAAGCGATTATGGGACTTACTTCCGTTTGACTCCGGAAGTAGAAGTTCTGCATTGGCTCCTCGTTGTTTACTTGTTAATCTGTACGCGTCGTTGAAGTTCGGTTTTCTGTTATTTCGAGCTAATGTTGTCGCAAAGATGTCCTTGTGGAGCTCGGGTACCTGTTGCGCTGTTCGTGGCTGTACGAATAATCAGACAAAGCTGAATTTGTGGCTGCAACAAGTGTGTGTTGAACATGCTCCGAAAACAAAAACCTGCATCCTTCTTTGTGGCTGGGCTACGAGAAACCACCTGAAAAAAGACTCCGTATCCTCCAGAGGATCGAGAACACCAGGTATGATTTAAGAGACAGCTTTTAGTGTTATGATTTTATGTAGTCAGTGATTAAATGATACTAATATTTTCGTTCATAACTGGCAAATAAACACACGCACCTATATATGTATGCTGTGTGCGTTTATTTATATATATCTATATATATATATATATATAATATAGGTGTGTGTTTATATATATATATATATATATATATATATATACTATATATAATATAGATGTGTGTGTGTGTGTTTATATATAATATAGGTGTGTGTGTTTATATATATATATAATATAGGTGTGTGTGTGCGTGGGTTTCTTTTATATATAATCTAGGTGTGTTTGTGTGTGTTTATTTATATATATATATATAATACTAGGTGTGTGTGTGTGCTTTATTTATATATATAATCTATGTGTGTGTGTGTTAGTTATATATATAATCTAGGTGTGTGTGTGTGTGTGTTCATAAATGAACCCTAATGTTTGTATACTGTACTTTTCTTTTCCTCCTTTCTGTTATATTTCTGCATAAGGTGAGTTCCAGGGATGGATGACGCTCCAGTTGGTCCAGGGATGGATGACGCTCCAGTTGGTCCAGGGATGGATGACGCTCCAGTTGGTCCAGGGATGGATGACGCTCCAGTTGGTCCAGGGATGGATGACGCTCCAGTTGGTCCAGGGATGGATGACGCTCCAGTTGGTCCAGAAGTTTGTGTGCAGTTATGTACCACAGCAACAAATGAGTGAAAATATAATTTCTATAAATAAATCTGCGTTTGAAGTACATTTGGTGTTGCTGTGAAACAGGCATTGCTAAATGAACGTGTGCTTTCCTTTAGTTTGAATAAAACAGTTGCACTAAGTTTCACCTTCTTTATTTCAATAAGATACGTTGTTTAATGTCTAATGAGAAGTTCTACTGCAAATAAAAAAACATAGATGTAGTAATTGTTTTTTTGGCAACTTACCAGTTTAGTTTTTTTATTGACAAGTACAAAACTTAAAAACATGCATGTTGCTGTATGACTGATAAAGTTCAGAATAAAAGCTATAATTATAATCCAAAAACAGTTGAAACTGAATACAATATGAGAATTGTGGGTGATTTGATGTCTTTTAATGAAAATGATTGGCTGCAGAATAAATACCAGAATAAATACCAGGTCAAATACACTCTTCAACAAGGAAATTTTAGGAAATGAGGAACTTGAATGGTCCAAGTTAAAGGGTTAAAGGGTCATCTTATTCAACTGCACACAATATGAGGCTTTTGATGTCGATCACGTCACAATCTTGTCTGTAGCTACAGAAAAAAGTTTTTGTGCTGCATGCATTCAGCTGGGACTGCTGCAAGATAAAGACAAATGAAAAAAATAGTGAAATAATTATTTATTAGATTCTTGAAAATGCATGTTATCTCTATCTACAAAATTAATTGACAGCTGTTGTTGATTGACTTCATAACTCTTTCTATGCCTGTGATGCTGTTAAGACACATTTTCAACAGTGATCAGTGTTTAAACAGTCTGCGTTCATCAACGTTTTCACCGCACAGAACATCTGTGTTGATGTTGGGAAAAGACTCCAGTCTCCTACCCTGAGCTGTTAGCCTCCTACTCAAAAAGTTATTGAGAAGGCTGCAGTGAGGGGTCTGGACCTTGTTATTTGCTCCAGTTGGTGCTTATGTTGCATAAGAGTGATCCCCCGCTGAATAAGTGGGGTTATGGCCTGAGTGTACACACTGGCTGAAGTTCAAACTGAGCATCAGAACTGACAAGAACAAGAATTTAAGTGACTATGAATTAGAGCCTAACCGATATATCAGTAGGGCTGATATTTTAGACCAATATTGGCATTTGGGGGCATATCAGTATCAGTGAGAATTGGTCTACTATGCACTGTTATAAACACTTCTAACTGTCATACCTAAAATAGTGGGAATGAGCCTTGTCCTTACTTACGAATAGTGTAATTGTACAATGTGTGTACGATAGTACAGAGTGGATGAGGACTACTTTCAATTCATGGCCATGCTGCACACTCACAGCACAGCTGAAGCAGGGAGCAATTAAATATGTAGGGTAAAATAATACAATAAAATCAACAAAAATAAATTCTCCACATAGAGACAAACAAGACAAACAACCATTCACTCTTTCATTCTCACCTAGAGACAATTTAGAGTTACCAATCAATCTAACATGCATGTTTTTAGTCTGTGGGAGGAAACTGGAGTACCCGGAGAAAATCCACACATGCATGGAGAGAACATGCAAACTCAACCCAGAAAGGCCAGGATTTGGACCAGGGCAACCTGCTCGCTGAGAGGTGGCAGCTCTACCAACTGCATTACTGTGCTGTCTTAGCCAGTGATGGGAATAACGGAGTTACAAATAAACGGCGTTACAAACGAAGTTATTTTTTTCATTAACGGGTAATCTAAGTAGTTACTAAGTCTATCGTTACAACGCCGTTACCGTTACTTCCACTAAATGGGGGTGCGGTACTTTCTCTTCCGCGCGCTGGCTGTTTGTTTACTTTTTTCCTTGGTGAGGCAGAGGAGGGAGCAGAGGGGAGGAGGGGAGGGAGGGTAGGAGGTAGCAGAGCAGAGGGGAGGGAGGGGCGAAACAATAAGGATGATGCTGATTGGCTAAGTTAGAGTGTCAGTTAGAGGTCAGCCAATCAGAGGGTGAGGTCAGCTCACACACGCTGCTGCAGCTTCAAATCTGCAGAGTCCGGCAGCAATGGCGAGTCTGGAGGGAAAGTTGGCGTTTTCAAATTGGAAATACAGAAACTACTTTACTCTCCTTGAGGTAAAAGGCAAGAACGTGCATGTGAAGTGTACATTATGCCCCGGAGCGAAGTGTACGTCCGTCGTAATCTGATCTGATGAAGCATCTCTCACAACTGCAGGTAATTCAGATTTTCAGTACTGTTTTAAAAGTACTTCATATTGTTAAAACGGTTCTTTTGTTTTTAAGAAAATACTTGAAGAACCAGTTGTGTGAGGGTTTGATTTTATTTTACACTACAGAGTTAAAGCACTTGTTTTAACTGTTTACTTTTATTTATAAGAAAACACTTGAACAGTACAGTGTGTACATAGAGCTTAAAACACAATTGTTATATTATTTTGTTAAACTGTATTTTGTAATGAAGAAAACACTTGAAGTATAGTATGTCAACCAGTCATGTTCTGTTGAGGTGCAGTAAGTATTAAAAGTTTGGTGTTAAGTACCGGTCTTTGCAATTCTACTTTAAATTTGTAGTTATATCTAAACTTAAACCAACCGAACAAACAATAGTTACTTTCCCTGGTAACTAATTACTTTAATAGGGGAGTAATTCAGTTACTAACTCAGTTACTATTTGGAAGAAGTAACTAGTAACTATAATTAATTACTTTTTTTAAGTAATGTTCCCAACACTGGTCTTAGCAAGAACAATATATCTAATATAGTGGTAAAATATATCAGTGTTAGTAACGCTATCTTTGTCGTCCTCAATGAAATGTATTGTTTGTTTGAAATCTTTACTTCTCTGTAAAGAAAAAAAATGCAGCTGCGGTCAATACTAATTAGGCTTTCATCATATGTGACTGACTAAACAACGAACAAGGAAAGGTGCTTTTTTGGTTAATTTACAGTTTTGTAACACACTTGAGAAACCAGCTAAGCCAGTGTATCTCTTGTGCCAGTCCCAAGCTTGGGAAAATGGTGAGGATTGTGACAGGAAGGGTATCTGACGTAAAATACTTTTGCCAAAACTATAATGCCAGCTCATCGAAGCGAAATCATACCGGCTCAGTTGAGGCCTGGGTTAACAACGACCGCCACCAGTGCTTCTGACACACAGGTTGCCAGTGGAAATTGTGCTACTTTCAAAGACCACGAGGATGCAGAGGACAGAGTGAGATGGAGGAGGATGACTTGCTGTGGCGACCTCTGAAGAAGGAGAAGCCGGAAGCCAGAAGAATAAGAAGAATGGCAAGAAACACTGGAAAGATTGTGTGAAAACCTTCAGAAAGTATGGTAATCGCTGGATGTACATCTACAAGTGATTACCCAATTCAAGATGGATGCCACAGCTAATCAATCTTAGCTCAATAGCTGTAATAATTTTTGTTTTGTTTTTGTTTGCTGAGACTTGGTGGTAATAGCCAAGAGTCATCCTCACACTGAGTACTAATATTATTGTGTACTATTGTACTACAGTAGCCCCTCGCTGCTTCACAGTTCGACTCTCGCTGACTCGCTTTTTCACGTTTTTTCAACGTAAATTGTACACGAAACACAACTGTCAACTTTAATATTACTAAGGTGATTGGGACAGCACGGGATAAACGTTAAAAAAAGATTTAATACATACTTCGGACAGGTGCTGCCATTTTGTATTTTCTTTCAATTAGCCTACACTGTAATGCCAGTCAAAAGAACTACACTTCCAAGAAGCCAACAGTGCTTCCTGCCAATGCTGTCTGCCAAAATGAAGGGATTGTTTTGCAATGCAAAGTCAGAAATAACGATCTATCTATTAAGCTCACAGAATTGGCAGGAAAGTCGCAAATAATCCTGAAGCTTCCTGAAGCTCAATTATCTGCACGTACATCAACATGGTGGGCTTCGTCGCTGCAGGGGTGGTCTGCAGAACCAGAACCGAGCCCGACTGGAACGAGCTGCTGGTCTGCAGAGCTGGTGAGTAACCATATAAAGTTTTGCAGTACTGCACAATACATATACGTATGTTGTTAAAATTACACAAGTTTAGAACACTGGTAAGAATACTGCGAGTGTGGGAAGAGTTTATAAAACCTTAAAAGATATATACAGGTATTCCCCGTCTTACGAGCGCTCTTACATACGAGGTCCCGGACTTACGAGCTGGCGAACAAGCAGTAAATTTGTAAAAAATACAGCACTTTTTTGTGTTTTTAGATGAAAGTGTGTTAGCTAACCGTTTGGAAACACGTTTCTGAGCATGTTTATGAAGTAGTATGAATGTTTTTGATGAAAAACGAGTGTTCGTAGTAGCGCTAGCATAAATGTTCCAACTTACGAGCGAAAATCCGGACTTACGAGAACACGTGTTTCATGTTCCGACGTACGAGATTTCGCCTTACGAGATACTCGGAGGAACGGAACTCGCTCGTAAGTCGGGGACCACCTGTAAATGCTAAATTCTTCACTCGTGTAAATGTGTTGTCAGATAATGAGTTTGTAAAATGATGATTTTTTTTTAATCGAGTGAATAAATTGATTGATTGATTGATTGATTGATTGATTGATTGAAATAAATAAAGCGTTCCTACTTGGTTGTTTTTCTATCGCGGGGGTGTCGGGAACGTAACCCCTGCAATAATCGAGGGACTACTGTAATGTAATTTTTACAATTTGACCAAAACAACTTTTTTTTCTTTCTTCTTCTTCTTTCGGCTTCTCCCTTCATCAAGGGTCGCCACAGCAAACTAGTCGCAAAAAGACTTGGCAATGGTTTTTACGACAGATGTCCTTCCTGACACAACCACAGACCACCGAGCTACCACAGCCCTCTGTGTGGAGCAGAGAGCTGATATCTAGGGTTCCCGGGGGAGCAGATGGTGGGGGGTTAAGGGCCTTGCTCAAGGGCCCAGAGTGGGGCAGATGAGTGTGGAGACAGGTGTGACTGCTTCACTTATCCCACACACGTTTTTTTTAATGTTGTCGGTACCGGGGCTTGAACCGACGATCTTCCGATCACAAGCGCACCTTCTTAACCTCTGCGCCAAAACAACTTTAACACCATCATTTAATCATAAGATTATCTCAGTCTAAAACTCTGGGATGAAATGGGGAGGGCAAGAAGAATTCCTTCAATATTTTTTTTGCATTTACCCTTTACCCTATCATTTATACAGGTAGCCTGAGTCAGGAGAACTCATTTTCAAGAGACCTGTTTTTGGGAGCAGATGGTGGTGGCTAAGGGCATGCTCAGGGGCCCAGAGTGGGACAAGTGAGNATAATTTCAGATCCTACAATGTACCGTACCTGTATTTACTGTACCATGTATTTTGGAAAAACGGCTTTTTTCCCTGCGTTAGGGGTCACCACAGCGATCTGGTCGCACGAAGATTTGGCAGTTGTTTTTACGCCGGATGCCCTTCCTGACACAACCACAGACCACCGAGCAACCACAGCCCTCTGTGTGGAGCAGAGAGCTGATATCTAGGGTTCGGGGGAGCAGATGGTGTGGGTTAAGGGCCTTGCTCAAGGGCCCAGAGTGGGGCAGATGAGGGTGGAGACAAGTATGACCGCTTCACTTATCCCACCCACATCTTTGATGTTGTCGGTACCGGGGCTTGAACCGGCGACCTTCCGATCACAAGCGCACCTTCTTAACCTCTTGCGCCACCACTCACCCGGAAAAACAATAAAATGCGAAAAAGATGAAAGTGATAGCAGCCGACCAGCAAAGTTTGCTGCAAAGATTTCTCTCTCCATCTCCTGCTGTATCACAAAGGATTTATGAGCAGACAGCTCAGTGGACGTTGAGGGGTTTAGTTTTATTTTTAATAAGCTGGAAGCAACGTGCGTTATTCCTTCACGTAGATAAAGGTCCACACAGCTCCAGCATGAAACAGGAAAAATGTAATTTGTCAGTTTAACAGGTTGGAGAGGACAGATGAGACACATTGACAAGAGCCAGTTCTAAATGATACAATTTGTGGTTTATAAATTACAGTTCAGAGGAGATTTTAATGCAGGTTTGCACAGGTTTTGAAAATTTGTTAAAGATTTACTAAATATTAATCAATATGGTTTAAAAAACTGTGAAGTCTGTATTTTTATTTTGAGTTAAAGGTTAATGCACTATGGTAGGCTGAAGTCTGTTTACTTTATTTTTTTAATATATACATGTATTGTGAATTATTTGTCTGTGATTGACTGGAGACCAGGGGCCTCATGTATCAACCGTGCGTGCGCACAAAAACATTGCGCACGTCACTTTCCACGCAAAACCCCGTATGTATCAAAACTGAACTGAACGTGAATATATGCGCATCCAGGTACATATCCACGCAAGCTCCCGAGCAGGCGTACGCACGTTTCTGTGGTTCTTGTTCCTTTGGCGACACTTACAGGTGATTCAGAGAAACTGAAGCCCCACAGTCTGTGGTTGACTTTAAGAGCGGCTTGAAGACCTTTCTTTTCAACCGAGCATACTTTACTCCTCATGATTCTACTTTTGATCTTAGCTGATACTGTTGTTGATTTTAATTGTTTTATTATTTGTCTTATTGACATTCAAATATGTTGCACCTTGTAGCACTTTGAGATTTCCATTAATGAAAAGTGCGTTATAAATTGAATTCATTATTATTATTATTATTATTATTATTAACTGTTCATGATGTGAAAATGATTAATATTCCCTCCAAACACACGATTAACAAGTATTACATCCACATGACGCAGTGAAATAAAGGACGCGCAAAGTTGTGCCAAAAATAAATTTAACAGGAACGGATTCATTCAGCCTTACTGGAGAATATAATAAATAGTGTAACACGCAGAGCATTTATTTAGAAACAGATATAATTTTCTGATCTAGGATATGGCTTATCAGCCGTTTTCAGAAATAATCATTTTTCAGTTTGGCACTGCTGCTGCGCTCTGGGGAGCCGTGCATCACGCGTGCATACAGAAGCAGCGGTCAAACTGTTCCACAGAGGGAGCTGCAGGTCGATCGGGACTGTGCAGTCCAGTCCACACAAAGCCGGATCATGTCCAATGGAATGTCTCATCCATATGATTCCAAAGGCTGAGTGGTCGCGCTTGGAGCGCGCGCGCACCCTCACCGGTGTCGACACGGCAGCTGGAGGTGTTTCATTATCTGCGTTTATTGTAGATTTCTCCAAAATGACACGTGAAAGTACACCTTATATAACTTGTAGGAGAGTAAAAGCTTCACAGACAGACTGCGCACAGGGCTGCGGAGGGCGCAGCGTCTGGAGACGCCAACATCACGTGATGTCATGAAATGTCTCCACCAAGACGCACAGACTCGTTTCTTCACATCATCTACATAAACAAAGATCTATGTTCTAGCAAACATCCAAGTAAGTTCCTCTGTGTTTACAGTAATAATGGTAATAAACTCGTGCGCAAAGTTAATATTTCCACACAGAATGAATGAATGAGCCGGTTCGCGCACCACAGCAGGGTGCGCGCGCACACAAATACCGACACACAATCACTCGTTCTTTGCATGATGAACACATTTTATTACTATTCTTACTTAGGATGTTTGTCCTCACTCATATTATATTAAATTCATTATTTTCCCGAATCTAGAAATCATTTCTGATCGCGCAGGGATCAAACAAACATGTCCTTCACACATGCAGGAAGTAATTTAGCATCTGTTTAACATATGTAAATGTAGGCGTGTCAGGGGAGGTGTCTCACGTGCGCTCAGTTCCACGTCAATTGTGATGTACAAAAGGAATGTGCGTGGATACCGGTGTACGCACAGTTTGATAAATCTGGATCTTTTTGTGCGTAGACACTTTTCTGGATTTCACCGTACGTCACTTTTCAGTAGGAAATCCACGCAGGTTTTTGATACATGAGGCCCCTGGCCAGGTGTCCCCCGCCTCTCACACAGTGATGGCTGGACATGGGCACCAGTGACCCCTGTGACTCGAAAAGGAAGAAGTGGGTAAAGATGACGGATGGATGAATTATTGTTCCTAGATTTTTATTTTTATTTTATTGTTTTAAAGAAATCAAGGCAACTAAGCTAACCTAATACTGGAAATTTTAGTTACAGAATTGTATGCACTCCTGTATATTATTTGTTCCTATTTTTGGTATAAATATCAAATTATGCAAAAAAATTGATACAGTAAGGAACCTAAATTATTGTTTTAAACAAATGTTCCATTTGTTTACATTGTTGTTTAATCTTTTCAGCTTGAAATTATTGTTTTAAATAATTTTTCTGTTTGTTTACATTGTTGTCTAATCTTTTCAGCTGGTCAGTAACATAACTGAAACTAGATTTATGGCCATTTCAATAGAAAAATCGTTTCTGAATCAAAAATTATTTCTGAACAAAAAAATCGATTTTGAATCTAATCGCGACACCAAAAATCTGAATCGAATCGCTTCGCCAGACACTGAGAGATTTGCAGCCCTATTATAAACAGTGTTTGAGCATCCCTTTTCAAAATGTGGCTTCAGAACTAAACTTAGCAACCAGTTAACTGACAACAATCAAAATAGATCCTAAAACAACTTGGACTTCAGTCTAGCTTAAGAATCACTTCAGGATTTTGGAGCGCAACAAGGTTAGGGATCATGCTGATTGGTGATGTTAATGTTAGCAGTGTTAGTTCAATTCAACTCCCACTAGTAACTGTGGGGTTCAATGTCTCACCCCCACTAGAAATTAGTGGTTTTGTTATTTAATGCTGTTAGTTGTCTCTGTTTTGTTTCAACCTTTTAATATCTAGTTTGCTCAACCGTCTTTGAGTCCGGTTTGAAGGAGTGGGTTTTGAAAACGTAGGATTTTCAATGTTGCAACAATACAATGCAACTGTCCTGTATCTAAATGACAGAAGATCACATCATTGATGTGTACTGTGTTTCTAGGAAATTTCCCTAAGAATTTTAGTTAATCTTGTTTTGGATGTATTTGTTTTTGACTTTCAGGAATTCTTGTTGTAGTTCCCCCACACGATGTTTGATCATTTGAGATTGACAGCATTTTGAACATGCTTTGATGTAGTCAGTGAAGTCATTACGCATCCCAGGCCAGTAGACAACCTGTTTTAGAGCAATGAGTGTTGCTTTGACACCTTTGTGTCTAGAAGAGAGAAGGTCATGGGCGCTATCCATTCCACCCCCCCACACCCCCCTCCGTATTTGTGTGGAATCCCAAACATAGGTGAAGTGGTTGCATCGGAAACATACAGGATGCTCTTGACCAACGTAAGTGAGGAACGAACTTTGTAGAGATCATGTAACTCTGGAATGGTGTCCAAATCTGATGCAGTCAGTTCGTTTTTGACTGGGTCAGAAAGACAAAGAATGATTTTGTTGATTGCAGGACCAAGTGATTGAAAGTTGATAAGATCTTCATCAGATAATGCAGGGTCGATGGACACAGCACCGTGTTTTGGTTCAGCATCTTCAGATGCTGTGTTCACGGTGAAGGCACCATTTTGTGCTTCATCTGTGCTTTTTATTGGACCTATGATGTTGGGGTCAAAGGTCATGTTTGAGAAAAGTGTCATGGGTTCACCATCTGCTGGTGGGTTCAGAGGACAAAGAACCTTGTTTTCAGGTAGGGATTGTTCCAACTGTTGTTTTGGCCGTGTGTTTGTTACCACAGTCTCGGAGGGAACATCTTTTAGATCAGGTGTGCCCAACCAGTCGCTCGCGGGCGACCGGTCGCCCGCCAGCTGGTTCCCATTCGCCCGCGAAGCGCAACCTGTCTAACAGCTGATGAGCCGGCTGTCAGCTGTTAACAAGGTGAAATGTCCGCTGCTAAGCTTCATTCTAACTCCGGCAGAAGAGATGGAGGTGACATGTCCGCTGCTCAGCTTCATTCTAACTCCGGCAGAAGAGGTGGAGGGAGGAATGACTATATTCCAATGCGCAGCAACACTTTCCTCAGCCCTCCCCATCTTGTATGCTCACAGACATAGTCTCGCGAGTTTTGGGTGCGGTGACTAACGAGACTTTAGGTTCAGCGGTGCATGAGAGCGCTGTGGAGTGAATGTCAGTACGCAGTAAACATGGAAGGAAAACTAGCGAACAAGCAAACGAAAACTTACTATTTTCACACAGAATGGGAGGAGGATTATTTTTTTGTTTATTCTAATTCGAAGTCTATTTGCCTCATCTGTAATTCAATAAATAAAAACAAGCTCGCAGCCCAGCAATCGGTCTTCACTCGGCCCAGCACAAAAGGTAAAGATAGCTTCCTACCGTGTTAGCTGCATCCTGGCTCAACATAAGAAGTCTTTCAGCGATGGAGAAGTTATGAAAGAAGTGTTTATTGAGGCTGCAGATGCGCCTTTTCATGATTTAAAAAATAAAAGTGAGATCGTAGCTGCTATTAAAGACGTGCAGTTGTCCAGACAAACAGTGACACGGCCATGTGAGGGAATGGCTGTTGATGTGGAGGAGCAGCTAAAAAAGGACGTGGAACAACGTGAGTGTTTCTCTCTTCAGTTTGATGAGTAGCCTGTTACCAGCTACCTGTGTTATCCTTTTGGAAATGTTGATGTGGATGACATTGTGTCCAAATTGGTGTCCGTGTTTCAGCTGGACAGCTCTGGTGTTGAAAATCTGCAAAATGACATTGGGATCAAATCCAGAGCATCACCTGGTGTGGATGGAGAGTTCTGGAGTCTGCTGTCAGAAGAAAAGTATCCTAACATCCGAAGATGTGCTTTGAACTTAACAGCACTTTTTGGATCTACCTACCTGTGTGAGTCTGCTTTTTCACACATGAAAATCATCAAGTCCAAAAACAGATCCACAATGACTGATGATCATCTGGAGACCTGCCTGCGCCTCACAACCACAGTGTCAGAAGTCCCACTAAGGTAGACACATTTATTTTATACAGCTTGCACCAGATGACACACCATCCTGCTGCACAGAGCAGCTGCCTAGTTTTGATATTTAGGTTTTATTGATGTTTGAAATAGTTGTTGGAGATTTGTAAGTCTGCACCTTTGTAAGTCACTTTTTGTAAATAGTTAGTGTAAATGAGGGAGTTTTCAGTTGTTTATTCGTTTCTTTAAAAAAATATGGTGTGCTTTTCAAATATTGTGTTCTTTTACTTTGATAAAATACTTTAATTAAATAAAACTAGCAACACATTACGTTCTGTTTTATTTACTTTAAAGAAGTGAGGAGTAGAGAGATGAAAAATTATGTTTTTTGATACTGAGACTGGACGAGTAGCTCTCGGCAAACCGACGACTTCAAAAGTAGCCCTTAGTTCAAAAAAGGTTGGGCACCCCTGTTTTAGATGATCATCACCTATCTGGTCTTTGGACTCAGTTTGGTTTGCATCAGAGTTCTCTAAGGCTTCCAGCACATCATAACATGGATGGAACTGCTGAGGCAATGAAATTGGAAGAGGTGTTTGTACCTGTGCCCACATCTTCAGGGTTTGAAAACAGATTAAAGGCATCAGCCTGTCAAGAAAATTGTTTCCAATAATAAGAAGGATACATTTAAGGTCTGAGATGTACACAGGGTGTACCAGGGTCATATGACTAATGGAGATCTGTATTAATGCCACTGAAGACAAGATTGTGTTAGCTGAAGAGTATGACTGTACCTTCATGTTACAAGATTGAACTTTCAATTCTTTGTTCGCAACGACTGTAGCGTTACACAAGGATTCAAAAAGATCAGCGGACATGAGTGTCACGTCCGAGCCCGTGTCAAGAAGTGCGTCGTGCACATCACATCTTCTAGATTCAGAGGTGCATAGAACTTCTGTGCTGCACCCTTTTGGTGAGATGACTAAAGAAACTGCAGGACCTGGGGTTCAACTTGGACCACAGGATCTTCTGCAGCTGAGTACTGGTCCTCTAGATCCTTTGCTACGACCATAACGGCACTCGACTGGTTCGAGTTCACAGTTTTTGGCAGTGGGTGTGCATGTGGAACTTCCTTGTTCGCTGCCCTGATGGGTGGGGAAGCGTTAGCTATAGCACCTGTGGGAGGACCTGGTTCCTCCCCCACCGTGGTGATTCAAAGAACATTCTTTTCACCATTTTCATCCGTTTTTGCAGATTTCAGTAGGCGTTTGATGTCATCGATATCTTGTTGCGTAAGAGAATACTTAATTTTCTTCTCTTTCTTCATGTTTTGGTCCCATTTGGACTTTGAAGCTTTTACAGATCCTCTCTGGTTGGGAGGCAACAGTGATCTGTCCTCAAATCTAAGACGGTCCTGTGATCTGTAGTCACGACCCCCGTAAGAGTCATCTTGACTATTTCGATCATGTGACCTCCTTACCCATCGAGAGGTTCGATCAGGTGCCTGTTTACTACTACTGCTTACATGTAATTACTACTGTTTACATTTACACTACTCTAATATCTACACCACTGCTGATACATATACAGTGTGCTCTGAACGGTCTTATTTAGGGATGCCCAATGTGCCTTACTGCATATGCCACTTTTTGCCTCTATAACAACATCAACTACTACCTCATACATATACTGTGTACATTAACTCATACGCTGCTTTGCCACTTTGCAAATGTCAATGCTAGAAACCTTTAGTTTATTTTAGTTATACTTTTTATACTCTTTTTTTATACTAGTATGCAAAAACTCAGGACAGTATTATGTTCATTAAATGTTTAATGTTTTAGTTTTAGAGTTGGTGTAAATTTTCATACTCTTATACCACTATGCAAAAAACTCAGGACAGTGTTAGTTTTACTATTTTATGCTTATGTCTATTATTATATGTTTCAGTGTTTCAATGTTTAGATGTTTACTGTTGCACCGAGGGACTGAGAGAAACGCAATTTCGGTCCTGTGTATGTCCTGTACAGTACATATTGCAGATCTGACAATAAAGTTGACTTTGACTTTGACTTTGTTTCTCTGGGCTCCTCAGTCAGGTGACCATCCGTCTCTCCGAGGAGGCATGTGGTAACTTTGTCGTTCATTTTGCAGACTAGACTATCTCTTGGTTGGCCTTTGGCACACTGTTCTGTGGCCTTGGTGGAGTTCTAAGGAATGAGGGTATGCATTCAGAGTAAACACATGTTCAGATTCTATGTGTTTTGGCTCATCCAATCTGAATAACTCAAAAGCTTTGCAGGCCATTTCTCTCAGCTTGAATATACTCAGATTTAGATCTGCGTGTATACCAAGGAGGTTTTTGATATTGGGATGGAGATTATGAATAAACAGTTCTTTGAAGTATTTATTCTCTTCCATTCCCGCTTAATTTTGTGATCCAAAAAACACACCAAGGAGGCGGTCATAGTAAATGCGAGGATCTTCTTTTTGACCCTGTTTGATGTCCAGAGCATGGATTAAACCAGATGGACCTGCTCGTAACTGATATTCCTTCTCCAATGCTTCGCAGAGGAGGGAGTAGTCACTTTGAAATAACTTTGTCTGATGTCTAATAAAGCCATGCACCTCTCTGTTGGAGGTGAGAATGATCAAGTAGATCTTGTCAGACAGTGTGGTGTCTAGAAAACGCTTGACAAAAATCGTCCAACTCCTGGATGTACATGTAGTGGGCATGACCGTGTCCACTTTGATACACCTGTGTATTTTTGAACTGTTCCAGAGATGACCTTTACTGACCTTTCAGTAACCAGACATTTAACACAATTTATTTTGTTAGTTTAAATCAAAGGACAGATTCACTCAAAAAGAGACTATTTCTATCTTGGATTTTGTTCTAATACAAATATAATCAGAAGCATCATGTGTGTTTATTCATGAGCAGTGTTGTAGTTTACAATATATCATGATCACATATGTTATATGCTGTGTTATTCTGTAATGTGAAACATTACTGTGTCACTCCTGCTGTGTTAAAGTTGAAGGCTCGGGTCACAGAGGCCCGGCCGTTTTGTTTAGAAATGAATGAGACAGTTAATCCGTTGTTTTCATGAGAGCGGCTCCAACACCCTCTAAACAACTTCTCTCTGCTCTGACTCTCACCTTGAACCCTGATAACGTTAAAGTGAAGTCTTTGACGTGTCTCTAACTCTGCTCGCTGGTCCACGGACCAATGAGGAAGCCGTGTTCTAATCTCAGAGCTTCTACTAAGTGTTCTAAGTTTCTTCAGAAAACAGTGAGTTCCTGTGAGGAAGAAGAGATGTGAACTTTCTCTTCAGAGTTTGAATGGACAGAGACCTGAAAGCTCTCTGCCTTGGAAGCTGATGTAAGCTGCAGTCATACGCCAAAGACTGGCTTATTCAGCGAAGAATTTATGGACGCCTCCATAAATTCAATGGAGCTAAAGAGCTCCAAGTTCTTAATGAACTTTCTTTGAGAAACATCTCGTCTTGAAGTCAACCAGGAGCTGACACATTTTCTGATTATCCAAGCGGAACCCAGGAGACGTTGGAAAGTAAACAACCAGCTCGGACGAACTGGACCTGCAACGATTCTGTACGCCTGAAAGGCTGGTGTCATCTCTTTATCAGACTCGTCGTCAAAGGTAAAGAGCTGTTTACAAACGTACCTGGATTTCAGCAGAAATCTGATGGGAAGTGTCACTTCTGGTAACATGCTCAAGACAATTTCCTTTAAACCATCTCTCCTCCTATTTCCTTATCCCTCTCAATCTATCTGGTAACTATTTTTAAGCTAAGACTGAGCCACAGACTAAGTATAATGACATCCTGTATTTATGTCTGTTGTTACAATTTAAATGTGCTGACGTATTAAATTGAAAGAAAGTGAAATCATGTCAATCAAGTGTAATGGTGTTAATTTAGTTGATTTATTCTAAATAAATGGTAGTGTCTTTGGCACACCAAACTAAGTTAACGTGTCCATTGTCACTCTATGGCTTCTGTTTTACTTATCCATCATAAAGATCACAGAAATATTGGGTAAACGGAAAAAGAAAAGAATCCGTGAAATTACTATTCAATCTGAATAAGTAAATTAATTAAGGTAAAGAGGTCAGTAGTAATATTGACCTCCCTAAAATCCTTTACATCAGGGTGGCACCGTATGTTTTTAAAGACACAATATGGTGGCTCCCTCATGTTTACTTCATACATTTGAACATCATCATTACCATCAAGGTCAAACTTTTCGTAGACCTTTGCAAAACTGGGTCTCATCAGTAGGGGTTGAACGAGTACATAATTTTTAACCTCGACATTAACATAAAAAAACTCGAACGACGCTCGAGTAGCCGATGACGTCACAGTGTCTTACGATGCAAAATAAATAAATAAATATAAATGCCTAAAAACGTCTTTACAAAAAGAAAAAAAAGACCAACAAAGCATTGGGAGCATTTATTATGCTCCTATCATTTATCATACTGCACATAAGTCACAGGAAAAACAAAACTATTAGTTATATTAATAATATTAAAAGTGAAAGTATAAGGCGATGAAAACCGAAACTTAAAAAACAAATGGGGCCACAGCCACACCGTACCACCGCTTGCAGTGCTGTGCAATTTAGGTTTACTTTTAGAGATTGTGTTTATAGATTTTTGGTAGCTCTAGAGAGATGAATATTTGTTTTTTTGTTTGTGAAACGAGAGAGATGAAGCCGTTTCGACCGTGTTATATATGGGACCTGCAATGCAACACTGCCCTCTGCTGTCACAACAATCTACTACGGTGTTCAAGCAAAGAACGTCAACAGGATGTTTCAATGAGTGGCGCAATTTATAAAATTATAAACTGTTTTACCTTTTTGACAAGACTGGACCAGCTTCATAGATCCGTGCGCACAAAGGAATCCATTTTGTAGCGTCTACTAAAAGCTAAAAGCTACCCCGCGCTCTGTTTTTATCACGTGATGACGTCACTACGGGTAGTCGAGGTGGACAAAAAAGCCTCGAAAGAAGTCAAAGCACTCGATCTGTCGAAAACTCGGTTATTCTGTTAATGCACTACTCATCAGTGTAGTGGGCATGACCGTGTCCACTTTGATACACCTGTGTATTTTTTTAACTGTTCCAGAGATGACTTTTACTGACCTTTCAGTAACCAGACATTTAACACAGTTTATTTTATTAGTTTAAATCAAAGGACAGATTCACTCAAAAAGAGATTATTTCTATCTTCGATTTTGTTCTAATACAAATATAATCAGAAGCATCACGTGTTTATTCATGAGCAGTGTTGTAGTTTACAATGTATCATGATCACATATGTTATATGCTGTGTTATTCTGTAATGTGAAACATTACTGTGTCACTCCTGCTGTGTTAAAGTTGAAGGCTCGGGTCACAGAGGCCCGGACGTTTTGTTTAGAAATGAATGAGACAGTTAATCCGTTGTTTTCATGAGAACGGCTCCAACACCCTCTAAACAACTTCTCTCTGCTCTGACTCTCACCTTGAACCCTGATAACGTTAAAGTGAAGTATTTGACGTGTCTCTAACTCTGCTCACTGGTCCATGGACCAATGAGGAAGCCGTGTTCTAATCTCAGAGCTTCTACTAAGGGTTCTAAGTTTCTTCAGAAAACAGTGAGTTCCTGTGAGGAAGGAGAGATGTGAACTTTCTCTTCAAGCTGTGGGACGTTTGGCCAAAAGCTAAGGGCCTTCGTTCTCCAGTAAAGGCTGATAACATGCTTGTTATTGGTCCACTTAGAACCGAGCGTACCAGCTCAGAACTTGAATTAAATTCCTTTCTGGAATAAGTTATCTTGAAGTCAACCAGTAGCTGACATATTTTCTGATGATCGACGCGGATCCCAGGAGACGTTGAAACGTAAACGAGAACCGGCTCGGACGTGCTAGACCTGCAACGATTCTGTACGCCTGAGAGGCTGGTGTCATCTCTTTATCAGACTCGTTGTCAAAGGTAAAGAGCTGTTTACAAACGTACCTGGATTTCAGCAGAAATCTGATGGGAAGTGTCACTTCTGGTAACATGCTCAAGACAATTACAGTCTGTGGTACAAAATACGGTCAATAGCCTTGTCCTGCTCCAAAATTTTCAGGCAATCTATCAACTTCTCCTTGTAACTCTAAAAAAGCTAAGTCTGGTCCTCTGGCCATTCAAAAAACAAAAGGCTATTGACAGTATTCTGTACCACAGACTGTACCCAGGGGAGGCCACGCCAAGTCTGTATGGTTTATCCCAAAATCCACAAACAAGGTGTACCTTTAAGACCAATTGTTAGCATGATTAACTCGACCACTTACAATGTTTCCAAATATCTGGCATCTGTACTCATCCCTTTAGTTGGCAGCTCAGAACACCACATACAGAACACCATGGACTTTGTGGATAAGGTGAGGGATGTCATCATGGAGACTGATGAAACAATGGTCTCTTTTGATGTCACATCACTCTTTACGTGCATTCCTGTTGATGAGGCAGTAGAGGTGGTCTGTTTAAGGTTAAAATCAGACACCACTCTGAACAGCAGGACCACGCTTTCCACAGAGCAACTGTGTCAACTCTTGAAACTGTGCCTGCAGTCAACCTACTTCACATATGGGGAGCAATATTATAGGCAGAAACATGGGTGTGCTATGGGGTCTCCAGTTTCTCCTATTGTTGCCAACCTGTACATGGAGGAGGTAGAAAAGAGAGCCTTGACGTCCTTTTCAGGGAGACCACCAAGTCATTGGTTCAGGTATGTTGATGACACCTGGGTTAAAATTAAATCTCAGGAAGTCCAACATTTCACTGATCACATCAAC
>JBBPBX010037949.1:0-13659 GCA_038048925.1 Garcialebias charrua
CCTTCTAGTAAAACCTGAAAACGTTCCACACTTTAGATTTTTGTCTGGCTGATGTGTTGAAAATCTTTCGCGGTGACTCGCTAGCGCGCGCGGCTACTGTTTACATCCATGCTCGCTCGTGCTCTTGGTGAGCTATGGCGCATGCGTGAGAATAGCTTCGCTCTCGCGTTGTTTTAGAAACGCATTGTAAACCCAGCAAGTCTCGCGATAACCGGTCCGTAACCGGTCCGTGTCTTTTTAACCGGTTCATCTCTGGATTTGTGGCTGGTTGCTCTCGGTTTACGTGGCTGCTACCGATGCAACCACATCGCTGGCTTGTCAAACCGGATATCCGGTCGAATCGGTTAATCTATAACAAGCCTAGTATGCATACTGGTGAGGGTCCTCGTTGATGTTGATGGTTGTTTTGATGTGGGTCATGACCAGTTTTTCGAAGCATTTAGCTACTATCGGGTGAGTGCCACTGGCCAATAGTCATTCAGAGCAGTCACTGTAGAGCTTTTTTGGACTAGGATGATGGTGGTGTGGTCTTCAGGCAGACGGGATCTGTCTACAGGGCAAGTGAGGTGTTAAAGATATTGGCCAGCACCTCGCAGAGCTGATCGGAACTTTCAACTTTTCAACACTTTCCCAACACTTTTTTTGGGATTATGGTATTTTGACCAATTGGGGTTAGGATTTCCAACTAAACGCAGTGATAGGACCACCAAACTCACAGATCCTGTTCTCCACGACAATCCTAACCGCAATCTGTGAGACTTGTGTCTGTCCTACGTTCTACCTATGAATTATGGGTATTTGTATTTGGACAAATTGGGGTTAGGATTTCCATCTAAACGTAGTGATAGGACCACCAAACTCACAGATCTTGTTCTCCATAACTCCCTGACCGCATTTTGTGTATTTGTATTTTGACAAATTGGGGTTAGGATTTCCAACTAAACACAGTGATAGGACCACCAAACTCACAGATCTTGTTCTCCATAACCCCCTCAACGCATTTTGTGAGATTCGTGTCTGTATTTATGTATGGATATCATGAAAATATCCAATAGGATCTATCACAGATGTGTATCCGGAAAATATCCAATACTAGGATTTATTATGTATGGGTATCCAGAAAATATCCAATTCATTCATTCATTCATTCAACCTTTATTTATACAGGCTAGCCTCGTTGAGCCACGGGGACTCATTCACAAGAGGGACCTGTCTCACTCACTCACACCTAGGGTCAATTTAGAGTTACCAATCAGCCTAACATGCATGTTTTTGGACTGTGGGAGGAAACCGGAGCACCCGGAGAAAACCCACGCATGCACAAAGAGAACATGCAAACTCCACCCAGAAAGGCCCCCGGACCGGGATTTGAACCAGGGACCTGCTAGCTGAGAGGCAGCAGCTCTACCAGTTGTGCCACTGTGCTGCCAATACTAGGATCTATCACAGATGTGTATCCGGAAAATATACTATACTAGGATTTATCATGTATGAGTATCCAGGACATATCCAGTGCTAGGATCTATCACAGATGGGTATGCGTAGGATATCCTGTACTAAGATCTGTTACAGATGAGATCTCCCCGTATATGACCGGAAACACATTGGATATGTGGCAGATACGTAAACTTGCATACTGTTGTATCTCCCCGGATATTAGGCCTTTTTGTCCAGTGGAATCTGTTGGAATCCTGGCAAAAACCCAATGCAGACATGTTCCTGTTACTGATTACTGCTACTGATTTTCTACATCTACTTTATAATGTTTTTGTTACTTTAATATTTTGTTTTTAATTTGTAAAAAAAAAAAAATCTGTATTTCTCTTTTATGCTTGTCTATTGTTGATTGTTTAAGGAAATTTCTATTGTTATTGTTGTCATCACTCTTTAGTTTGTAGCAGGTTGCTCTTGTTAATGAGTCCTCGAGGCTCAATGAGATTAACCTGACGAAATAAAGGTTGAATGAATGAATATGTCCAATCTTCTAATTTCCTTTGCTGCATAATGTACATTGCATTTATTCTAGCGTTAGGTAAATGTATCTTGAAGGAGAATAGCACTTAAATAAAAGTCCAACAAGGATATTCATTTAGAATTAAGAATAACTCACCCTGGACTACCATAATAGATATAATATATGCAATAACCAATCAAGTCACTCCTGTCCAATAAAAGCGTACAAATGAAGGTGACAAAACTCTATCCAGACTTTAAGTAAGTTTAGGGTCTGGTTCGCAGAGTATTGGTCTGCTGCCCTCATACATCTCCTCCTACATGTCTTTGCGTGAGTGCAGCTACAGTGTGCGCTCTCAGGACATGATTACCTGCAGTGTTCCGTCAGTGAGGACTGAACTTGGAAAAAGGGCCTTCTCCTACTCTGCTCCTGCTTCCTGGAATATCTTACAAAAAGATCTGAAGCTCTCGGCCCTGACCTCGCTAAATGGTTTTAAGAGTCTGTTGGAATCCTGGCAGAAACCAATGCAGATATGTTCCATCCTGTCTTTGATTTTATACATCTACCTTATAATGTTTTTGCTAGTTTTTGCTACATTTTTCTTTTTCTTTTGTTTATTGTTTAATGTAATTGTATCATTGCTGTTCATCATTCTTTAGTTTGTAGCAGGTCGCTTTCGTAAATGAGCCCTCGAGGCTCTATAGACCCTTTTCACGGATCGTCATCAACCCGGAAATATACCGGCAATATACCGGAAGTTAGCCATCTTGGCGACATAGCGGTGTTAGCCTCAAAGCTATTCTAGTTGTGCGTTGTGTCTTGTCACACAAAATCAAGAAATGGTGAATTATTGTCGTGTCCATGGCTGCCACAATCGGTTAGATCGAGAGAAAAACCTACAGTAGTACAGATTACCACTCGTGATCACAAATCAAGGTGAAGTAACTCAGCAGTTATCAGAGGAACGTCGACGTCTGTGGCTGCCAGCCTAAACCAGAACTTGGATTGAAAAAAACTGAGCAACATCCGAATTTGCTCTGCACACTTTGTGTCAGGTAATATATTTCTTACAGTAGATTATAGTGAATTAGGGCATTACACGAATCATAAGTTTATTGAGCACGAGGACAGACCTTTGAAACACCACCTCCCTTTCTCTGTTCAAGACAGCCCTGAAAACACATCTCTTTAGACTAGCTTATCATTAACTTTACTAAATGTATTTTATATTATATCATCCTTATGTATTTTATATTTCAATTTGTCACTGATAATGTTTGAACTGAATTGGTTTGTTAAGTGTCCTTGGGTGTCCTGAAAGGAGCTTTTAAATAAAATGATTATTATTATTACAATCCTTTAACTGTGCTGCATAAAATGTACATGGAACGTTAATTTTTTTTGTTGAGTTATTTGTTTTTTACAAATAGCATAAACAACTCAACAACTGAAAGCTTAACAAAGCTTTCAGTTGTTGAGTTATTTATGCTGATTATTCAAAATTCATAAGAGCCATGACAGTGACATGACACTCGTGACAAGAGCACTGTCATGAGAAACTACACACCTAGCTCTCAAGTTGAAAAGCAAAAAATACGTACAAACACTAAATATGTAAGAAGCAGTACTGTAGTATGACCTCCTCCCTGTCCACCCACTTGCATGGGAGCATAATGTGGCCAGCGTGCGAGCTGAGACGCATCCAATGAAAAAGTAGGATTTAGTATACATTTACAATAAGCACATACAATAACCTAAATTAACTGTTCTTGTGTTGTTTGACAACTGACAATCCGGTGCTATGTTGTAAATCCTGTTTTGAAATTCATATGCATATTAACACACCAATTATTTACAACTTCATTTAAGTAATTTTTATTTTATTCTTTTTTCTTTTCTTAGGCAAACATGCTCCATTGTACAGCAAGGATGATCCAGGCTGAATCCAGGCATCACTGAAGACGTGTGCTGCAGAGTGCAGTTGGTGCTGATGGTGGCATGACATCTGGTAGCAGAACGTTTCAACCGACGACAAAAAATAACTTAAAAAAAACATGGCAAATAGCACATGTTAGAATCCATGTTGAACGTGTCTAGGCTGTGTAAGACAAAAATACACAATCTTGAATGGCCCTCTACCTATCAATTTTCTAACATGTAGAGATCCAGAAAAAGTTGCATTAATCGATATGATTGGCTTTGTGTGCTGTGCCTTGGTTAATCTGTCACCACCTTTGGTGGGTTATGAGTAGCTGCATGAATTGTAAAAAGAACAAGTGGATAGAAGTTAAGAGTGATAGTTGATGTAAACCTTTTTTTTTACATTGTTCCACCTTTACTTTGAAGTAGTTTTTGCAAATATGGGGCAGACATGATTTTTCATTCATTGCACTCTTTATTTGAGCATGAATTACTATATCATTACTGTTTATGTATTGATTTGATGAATGTAATTTTGATTATGCTTTTTCTGTAATGGATATCACTCTGACGTGAGCAAACAAGACAACTTACATATTACAACATATGTTTCACATAGTGGTGCTGATACTGTATAGCTCACGTCGATTTAGAAAACCTCTCTTTTAAACTGAATAAATGACATTATGTATCATTAACCATTTTGTTTGTGCACTTTTTGTATTCACTAGAAAATATTCTGCCAAACTCAAAGTAGTTGTAAGGTAAAAAAGTTCTATATAAAGACAACCATTCGTACTATTATCTTAAAAGATAAATGTCTGCAGAATGCACCTCAAAGTTCTTACTTTAATTAGATTTATAGAGTGTAAGCTGTTACAGTATTTATATAATTTGTGTTGAAACACTGTACAAGAGTTGAAAATTTTGAATAACACTGTCAGCCATCATTGTACTTCACATGTTTATTTAAAAAAAATTGAGGTAGTTCTGCACAGAGCTTCTATAAGATGAACTGAAACACACATTTAGTCTGGATTAATAAGGAAAATCAAGGCATTGCTCTCTGGAACCGCTCAGATCTGGTTGATCCAGGGATCAAATGTAGCTTAAAAAACAGGGATCTAAGATCATTTTGACAAAATTTGCTTCGATCCTCAGATTGACGTGATGAGTCACATACATTTACAATAAGAATACAGGTGGTCCCCGACTTACGAGCGCCCTGACCTACGAGCGTCCGACTTTACGAGATTATCATAATTAATAAAAATATGATTTTTTTTTTTGTGTTGAAATGTTCTTAATTTCATGTGTACAGCACTTTGTTGCAGCTGTGAATGTTTTAAATGGCTTTATATATACGTAAAGTATCATTAATATTATTTTTTAATAATTTCATGCTTTTTTGAACAACTTCCTGCGGGAACCAGGAACCGGAAATACCGCCTCCGCCATTTTACATTCATTAGTTCCAGAGTCTCGGCACTCGGCAACAGGCTTTTGGAGGACTGTTTCTCCCATAATAAGAGGATGCCTCATACGGATAAATTAACTGGAAACACTCCCTGAACTCTGTGAATGTCTCAGGACTGGAGCAGCAGCCGCGATCGCTCCGCCGATCGCTCCCACAGCACCGCACGAGACCAGCAGCTCATGGTATGAGCTAAGGCTAACATGCTAAACCGGACCCCCACCAGAGCTGCAGATTTGACAGCCGGCTTTGTGCGATCAGAGGTTCCTGGAGCTCGCCTCGATGTCGGACTGGAAGCAGAAGATATCGGGGGACACCCAGCTAACTTGGAATATTAAGCCGACAGCCTTTTTGAAGCTGCAGCTAAACTGGACTGCCCCTAACTGCGCAGCAGACTCGGTGGGGCTAATCTAATGCTAACAGGTGCTGCTAATGGCGGCGCTGGCAGACGGCTTTTGGTAAGTTATTAAAACTTATTAAAACTTTTTTCTGCCTCCAAATGTATGAAGATAGCATACTAACAGTCCTTCCTGTAAAGGGTTTGGACTGCATGGTGCTACAGGAAGCCTGGGAGCTCGGACGTAACACAGCGGAGGGAGGCAAACAGCTCAGCTCAAAGTAAGAAATTATTTTTTTATATTTTTTATTCATATTTTAAAGTATTTTAAAGTGTTAGGATAGTTGAAATGCTTTGTAACTGTTCATTACCGCACATGTACCTGCTCGTGCGGTGTATAAAAGAAAAGAAAAAAAGGTAGTCCCGAATTACGAATTTTCGGTTTACGAGCAACTCATAAGTACGGAACTCGCTCGTAAGTCGGGGACTACCTGTACATAGCTAGTGTGTGTTTAAAAACACACCCAAAATATATTTATATGTACACACACAAATTAAATATAAATCACCAAACACCAAATAATTCACAATGTCTGCGTAGGTCCCAGCTGGTAAGGTCTTCTCATCTTCTGACATGTTGGAGAGCCGGTATGGGTCTTGGCTGCCAATTATTAGTATTTTATCCAAATGACGTTCCTTTGCTGCAGGCTGAAGCTGGTCCACATACTCTCTTGCAGCTTCTGTCTTCTTTACAGAGGTTTGTTTTCCAGACAACATGGTCACAATTGAGAAATAAAACTGGAGCTTCGACTTCAATTACAGTACTGTGTGTTTACAGCGCGGTGGCGGTGCTTACGGTATTGCGCAATCGGTGAAAAGGGTCTATAAGATTTACCTGACTAAATAAATAATAATAATATAATAATAAACTTTATTTGTATAGCACCTTCCTATAATGCCTTGCATTGACCAAGGTGCTTAACAGGATAAAAAGATGAATAAACTGGAACAATAAATCAATGAAAATAGAATAAGAAACAACAGCAATAAAAGAAGGCAATGGAAATAAAAATGCTACATACTAAAATACCAAAAGTAATAAAAGTTACACACTGAAAGCTTTTTTGAACAAGTGGGTCTTCAGTCTGGTTTTGAACAGAGTCAGATCAGAGGTGGCACGCAGCTCAAGGGGGAGGCTGTTCCAGGCTTTTGGGCCGGCAACAGAAAAGGACCGGTCTCTCCATTGTTTGTACCTTGAGCGAGGCACCTCCAGCAGGTGTTGACTGGCAGATCGTAAAGCTCTGCCGGGCTGATGGGCTTTCAGAAGTTCTGAGATGTACAGTAGAGAGGTGCAAGTCCATTCAGAGCTTTGAAAACAAACAGCAGCAGCTAAATAAAGGTTGAATGAAAATTGTTTTCACAAATATTCAATGAAAAAAACTAACAGTTAAGTAAAATTAAAATAGTAATCAAAACTTTTGGAATTGTAATGATTTTTTTTAAACAAAAACGTTTGTTTAAAAACTTTATTTTTAATAAAATAACTAATTTTTCTCTCGTGAACAGTTATTTTCAAAACAAACTTTTATTATTTTATTTTTATTACATGTTTGTGCTGCTGTGTGGAGTAATGTTTTTCTATGATATTAGTGCTTAGTGTATTTTTAGTTGATATTTTTCTTAGTTAACATCTTAGATGTATTACTGTTCTTTGTTGGATGGAACTGGGAGCCTGTGTAAATAATCTTGTTTATCACATTCACATGTACCACATGTGGTGCGAATGACAATAAAGGTTCTCTGATGGGATCACTCAGGCTGTGACTTAGATAAAATCTTGGCACCTTCTTTTTGAGGGGTATTGTCTTTCAAATTGGGTGACACTGTCCTCCTGGCTAAGGCCCTGTTTACACGGACACTGTGTGGGGGAAACGGATGTTTTGGGTATGTTAATTAGGTGAAAAGTTTTGCATTGACACGGTCGAATTCTGTGGATACGACTCTCCCCCTCCACCCCCCCGTCCTCATGATTTCATTGTAGTTACCATGCTGGGCCATTAGATGGCGCTGTGATTTTTGGAACCTTCACTACTGCGCATGCGCCGCCGCTGCCTGAGGTAAACAGACCAGCTGCTTTGTCTGTTTTCCTCTCTGGCTAAAATCAGCTAACTACAAGTTGTTGTCAACAAGTTAACAACAAGTTAAAGCTGGAATTTGGATAAGAGTCAACAGATTTGAGTCAGTGGGACCCGCTTCATCTAACAAGCTGCACACCACACACGCTGAGCCTGTGGACCAGAACCAGAACCGCTGAGTGGACTGTGGACCAGAACCGGACTTTCCAGCGTGATAAACAGCTGACTTACAGCAGGTAAATCAACGTTCTTAATATAATGTTTGCTTGTGTTTACTTTGATCACACAACAACTGAGTTTTTATTTATTTATTTATTTATTTCTGCCAGGTGGAGAAGCTGTCGCTCCAGCAGGCAGACGGTTCGGCGCGGTTCTGATGGGTCCAGATGAACACACAGCACGAGTCCAGTTCATTAACATAGTTACAGTTCGGTTCACGTGTTTTAATAGTGTGTTCAGTTTAATTCTCAGTGTTTGTGTTACGTAAAGTTTGTGGTGCTGAATAAATAAATAAATAAAAAATAAACCTGGTGTCTTCATTTTCACAGCACGTTACGCACTGTTTAAAAAATGTAACGAGTCCAGATAGATACTGTAGTTCAGATAAATTTACATCTCCCACGCCAACATAAATACTGTTTATTATTGTTAAACTGTTATATTTTGCAACGTGACACGTGAAATGTCAGACTGTCCGCGCGTGCGGGCTGCGCGCATGTGGTTGACACAAAAGCTCCACGGGAGATGTTTACATTATCAGCGGGGGGTCAGCGAAAAACTTCCACCTTGAGAGCAGGGTCAGAAAAGTATCGGTGTCATCGAGGGGGGCCAGCAGCGTCGTGTAGGCGATAAGCAAAGTCGCAAAGAAAAAGTAGCGGTTACACTCAAAATACGCGCCGTGTAAACTGGCCCTTAATCTCCGCCTGCTCCTAAAACAGCCAATCAGTGATTCAGTGGGCGGGACTTGGATTTGCCATTTGAGATTGAATATTGTCACACTAAAAGCGCAGGGGGGCAGGCTGAAAATGAAAAGGCAGTTTGCTCTGTAGTTCAATGACAATTGACAGTGTTGACTAAGAAAATGAAAATGATTTAATCTTAATTTTATTTCTGACTCAAAAAAGGCAGCTTGACTTTGAAATTAAAAAGCATTTCTGCTATTTCATTTTAATTTTCAAAATTGACATTTCAAAATGAATTTTGGCCACTTTTTACAAAGACATATATTGAAAATTAAATGTTAAATGTTATTTTACTTATCATTTTAATTAAGTTACAAATTGAGCAGTCTCAAAGAAGAAAATGAAAATGCAGTTTGGTTTATTCATTTTTAATTTTATTTATGACTCAAAAAAGGCAGCTTGGTTTTGAAATGAAAAAGCATTCCTGCTAAACCATTTTAGTTTTCATTTCGTCTCATATCCGCTTCCATACACAGCTGCAGCCAGATCATCTGCGCTGCATCTCTGAGCGCAGCAGGAGTGTGCTCAAACTGTTTGTTATTCAGACATGCTGGCTGCCCTTTCCCGAGGTCCGTGAACACCTCCAGGTTTGTGCAGTGATAAAAGCACACTCTTTCACACAAAGCCGAGCTACGAGTGGTTCCCCCGGTAACCACTCAAGCCCCGCCTCCCCACACGCAGACGGGGGCATGTGTACGTGACTGCCAGCAGCAGGCACAGCGATGCACTGCACAGTCATGTAAGACAAACATCTGCACTTGTTAACACAGTTAACTGTCATGAGCCTGGCCTGGACACATTGGTTCCAGCCAGGACATTTCTGTCTTCTTCAACATCGGGTCAAGCAACAGGTAACGTCTCTGACCCGTCTCAAAAAAGACGTTTTTCTCATGCATGGCCTGATAACAGTTGTTTCAGCCAGGACTTTTTCGTCTCTTCCACAAGCCAGGCAGATCAGGTAAAACCACCGACCTGCACGAGTCAACTGGTCTCAGTGCAGCAGGGGTCGTGAGGAGAGTCTCCTATGGGCCATTGCGACTCCGTCCACTAGGTGGCGGTGGAGGACAGACTATTTCTCTGGTGCAGCAGAACGTTGTTAAATTACAGCGCAGTCTAGCTTCAGACCTGCTCTCTAAATGGTCTCTTACTGGACTACTCGCAACAATTGCAGAGACGCCGCACCGGTTCATTGCAATTTCTGAAGACAACATCTTCAGCACAGGGCGCTGCAGTTTGGAACTACAGGAACTGTTAGCGAAATACGTCATTTCCGGAGTCCCCCCTCGAGCGAGGACGGAACCGTTTTCTATTCAAAAAACTTGTTTCCAAGGAATCAAACAGACTCGGGCAGTTTTCTGGAGTTTGTCGATTTGCAACAAACATCACGTGAGTAGTCTCTTCCATATATTGACAATAAAACGTATTTTTCAAATACGTGACACGGAGTTGGGTTCGTCTCAATCGATCGCAGAGACGCATTCCCACATTTCAATCATAAACAAACGCAGGGAATTCCTCAGGTTTGTTTTTTCAAAAAGTTTGCTATCAGTACGACTGCATGTCGTCACGGCAGTTCGCTCCCCGCACCTGCACGAGGGTTATCTGGCGGTGTTTACCGCTGCGTCAAGGAGCATGAAAACTCTGTTATTCACTCGGCCCGAGGATCGATTGCTTCTGTCTCGCTCCTAGAAGAAGCGGAAGCCCAGACTGGTGAATAATAAATGTCCCACTTGGTTATTCGCCATAAACTGGGGAAACAGCTCAGTTACTCCAATCCATAAAGTATTTTTACTGAGACGACCCTCTGCTCCTTCAGCTGTAGTGTCGGGACAGAGGAGAGAGCAGCTGACGTCACTCTTCAGTACGTCAACCTCACACAGGTCAGTTCCAACCTGCTACATAATGAGATTGTCAGGAATGACGGATGCCGTTCACGTGGTAGTGAAATTAATCTTACTACACATGCACCGTTTTTCAGATATGTTTTTATGTCAGAAAATTGACCCAGTACACCACAACTGGCTCATGTCACGGTTTCTCATCACTGAGAACGGACCTGTATGGCAAGCTTTTTTAACATAAAATCGTGTAGTCTGTCTACCCGTCAACAGCTGGTGGCCAGAGAAACTACTGTACGCTTTTCCACCTGTGGCTCTCATATCAAGCGTCCTGGAGCGAGTCCAGAGGGAGAAGCTGTCAGTCATCCTGATAGCTCCAGAGCGCAAATACGCGCTGTGGTTCCCGGTCCTCCAGCAGCTGTTGTGGGAGAAACCCCTGCAGCTTCTGTGGAGAGAGGATGCGCTTCTGCAGGCAGGAGGGGCGATCACGCACCCTCCAGAGATAGGCCAACCCCTGTGGGCTTGGAGGCTGAACGGAACCGTTTAACTATTATTAGTAATAATAATAATAATAGTTATCAAAATAAAATAAAAATAATAAAAACTATTCAAGACGCACGCACGGCGTCCACAACAACTGTGTACGCGTCAAAATGGGCGGTTTTCCAGCGCTTGTGCACCGAAAGAGGGGCCGACGCCACATCATGTGAGCTGGGCTGCGTGTTGTCATTCCTGCAGCTGTTGTTAGAAAGGTTTTTAGCTGATAGTACCTTTTTAAGTACATGCAGCTGCTATTTTCCTCATGTCATGAAGGCTTTGGTGACAGTTATTTAATCACCCGATGTTGAAACGTTTTCTGCAAGGTGTGTGCAGACCAGACGTCAACCAGTGAGGCGTGACCTCTCACCTCAGTGGGATTTGTCCCTGGTTTTACACGCCTTGCTCAAAGCTCCTTTCGAACCTCTGAACAACGTCACTGAAGTTTCTGTCACTCAAAACTTACTGGCGCTGACGTCAGCAAAGAGAGTGAGTGATCTGTGTGCACTGTCTGTGGCCCCATCATGTTTACAAATCCAACAAGATGGAAGCTCGGCCATTTTAAGGCCCAACCCAGTTTTTATGCCAAAAATTTAAACCGTACGTTTAAATCAAGGCAAATTATTTTAAATGGGTTCCATCTCCTTCCTCACACTTCAGAGGAGGAAGCCAAACAACATTTATTGTGCCCTGTCCGTGCGCTACAGTGTTATGTGGCACGAACGGCCAGTCTACGCCAGTCCCAGAGTCTGTTTATCCACTACAGGGACAGCTCTGTGGGACGAGCTCTGTCATCCCAGCGGCTCTCACACTGGCTGTGTGAAGCCATCTCAGAAGCTTACAGAACGTGTGGAGTAGAACCTCCTCAGACGCTACGTGCTCATTCTACACTGGCGTTGGCGTCCTCTGCAGCTTTACATGGCGGGATGACAGTAAGCAATATCTGCTTGGCGGCCTCGTGGGCCACGCCCTGCACGTTCATAAGATATTACCTGCGTGACATATCAGGTCCCTCCATGACTAATTCAGTCCTGGGAGTTATGGATTACCAGGGTAAAGTTTTCATGTGGTGTTCTGCCACTCCACCTGCTTCTGTGCAGGATGTGTGAGTGTTGCCATCAGTCTCAGGGCTCTGGGACTGAGTTTGTTTGTGTTGTTACTGGTTTTTAAACCTGTCTGTACATAGCTCAGGGTCAGTTTTGTTCCCCTGTTTGGGGTCACCGCCGAGGCCTGTTCTGACCTCTGACGTTTGTTGTACAAAAATAAAAAACACAAAAAATAAATAATAATAATAATAAAAACTATATATATATAATAATAATAAAATATATATATATAATATATATATATATATATATATATATATATATATATATATATATAAACAATGTTGTGAGGCTGCGGTGCAGCTGTCACACGCCTGTCAGGTCGCAGTGCAGGCCTGCAGACTTATCCGCCAATCACCAGTGCCCTCCTCTGGTGCGTCGTGACGTGGAACGTACGGATGACGTATGAGGAAGGACAGAGGTGTGTTTGGGTGAGCAAGGACTTCATGCTTGGGCTGGACCCAATGGGGCATGGACTACATCCTGCTACGCCCTTTATCCAATAGGAGCTAAAGGGCGAGCTATACGAAGTATAACGTTGGTTACGTATTGTAACCCCAGATTATACGAGTATAGCGGAGCCCTTTAGCTTTGTGGGCCCCATTGGCTCTTGGACGGCTGAATGATAAGCTGTTCGAGGCTGTTCCTTCCGTGTGGTGGACTTAAATACACACGGGGCGGGCCCACACTGTAGGTGGGCGTGGACTAAAAGGTTATTCAGTATGACGCTGTCGCGGGGGAAGATATCCAATAGGAGCTAAAGGGCTCCGCTATACTCGTATAATCTGGGGTTACAATACGTAACCAACGTTAGTGTCCGCTGCCTGGACGGCGTGGGGCGGGCCGCGTCACGCGTCCTGCGGGCTGAGTTGGGCCTAACCATAGACATTATATTTAGTAGACCAAGCATAGCCTGCTCAAACGCAGGATTTAGGGCAGCCATCTTGGCGCTGTCACCCTTGTACTTTGCTGCACACAAACTAACAGAAAATGCCTCACCACTTCTTTGAAATAAGATCAATAATAGTGAGTGTAACATTTTTTCTGAATGCTCAGCTTAAGAAGGCAACAAGGATCCTTAGTTTCAACTGTTGCCTTTTTATTTTTGCTTTGTTATAACAGTTATGTGCAGTTCAGTCAGTACAAAATAACTTCAATAAACTCACTAAATCACAGTATATGAATAAAATAACATGGACCTCATTCAGACAATGTTTTTGTGTACACACTCCCAGATATCACGTTTTTGTTTTAAAGGTTTCCAAAAGATAAATATATGTATATATATATATTATATGTATATGTATATGTATATGTATATATATATATATATATATATATATATATATATATATATATATATATATGTATATATATATATATATATATATATATA
>JBBPBX010037949.1:18907-30653 GCA_038048925.1 Garcialebias charrua
TTGTTTTGATTCTTGATTTTTCTTGCTAATAAAATGCATTTCCCTGCCCAACCTACAATTTCACTATTGGCCAGCCCAACATAGAATAATGTCAACTTGGTTCATGAATAGGAAAGATTCTGATGGTTGTGTCTCGAATCTCGATCTTGCTACCCTAGAAGACATAGCGCCCTTCCTTGTATTACCAACGTAGATCAGTTACAATGTAGATAACCTAAGGACAACACGACTGTTTAAAGCACACTCTTGGTTTGGTGAGACATGAAGAAATACAGTAGTCCCTCGTTGCTTCGCAGTTCGGTTATCGCGGACTCGCTCTATCGCGGTTTTTCAAAATAAGACTGGACATGACACATAATTGGCTGACTGGTATGAAGGTAGCAGACCAAGAAGTGATTTAAAGATGAAAATGTACCAATGGAAAGGTCTGCGTACGCTTAATGTTTTTCTGAGTTATGATTAGAACTCTTACATAAACCATGTGCTTCAATGGCCTTCCCTAGGTGCTGAGATTCCTGTGCACCCACAGCGGGCTCCTGCTTGCTGCCAATCCTCTAAGCTTGTGGAAAATTACAAACACACACAAGGTCACAGTAGTGCCGAGCCAGCCTCCCATCGAGCCCATCTGATCCAGTCTGGAACGCAGCAATTACCTCCCTCTGCGCGCCTCCATGTGTGGCTGCAGCCGTTTCATTATTTATTTGAACAAATAGGATTACAGTTGGTCTGTGGTGGATTGATTGTGACGAGGGATGAGAGGCTCAGGAGAGCCCGGGTGTGCCGCGGCCCCGGGTTCTGCCGAGCCACTCTGCTGTGTCAAGCACGCCGATGATATCCTGTCTTGGTTTCAGCAACTCCCCCACTTTTCCTGGACAGCGAAGCATTGCTGCGTTGACGTACGTGCCATCTTGCTCCACTGCATTTTCCCCGCTGATTGATGGGGAAGTGTGCTGGCTGGTTGGAGAATACCACTTCTGGAAAAATATATGTTTATAGGGCCATAAAAAGCACCTGTCTGTCACTTCCTCTGAAGCATAGCACTCACCTTTGACAGCGCATACACATCTTGAAAAATGAAAGATTTTTTTAGGTGCTCTTAAAAAGATTGTCACTCATCACAAGGGCGTTTGTTATTCGGAAGAAACATAAATCTGAGTAATGAAGCAAAGAAATGGCGGTGGTTTGAAATCACTCCCAGATTAATCGCTTTAGAAGGGTTTGCATGGTAACAGAAGGAGAAGTGAAAGAAAATATAGATTACTCTCAAAAAGAACTGTACATGCCTAATACCAATAGGCCCCAAGTACTAAACACATTATAGTTGCGAGATGATTGGTTATGACTCCATCAATGTAAGGTCAGCTGTGTACAATGTCATGTATCTGAAATCAATAACTGGAGGTCAAGAGAGCAAAAAAGAAAACCAGTAAAGCTGGTGTTTTGGGAAACATTACCATAAGCGATCATTTTGATTCAGTACAGACTGTGTGATCTCTGATGGCTAATAGTTCATTCCCAGATGAAATTTGACCTGGCAGCTACCCTCCAAAAATACCCTTCTTTAAAGTGATGAACCTCCAGGTCTCTGAGGTAGACTTATCTTCTTGTTAAGATTGATTGAAAGTAATTTTTTTACTCCAAGAAAACCAGGTAGGTGTGTGATGGATAGCTCAGCTTCTTTATCTCCCTGATGGCGATATTAGTCCAGATTAAGATAAATGGGCTCTCTCTGCCTAACCATGCAAATGCTCACTGCTGCTGCCATTTATCTGAGAATGTGGTCCTGCAGCAACAAAGCCCAGACTTTTTTCTTCCCTCGATCTTTGGTGAGAAGTTATTTTTGCTGGAACAAATCACACGTTATCAGAACAGAGATACTCTTACACTCCTATTTCTTTTAGAACCACCTGTATCATGTTGACGTACAACAGTTTTTGAACACTTCTAAGCTAAAGAGACTATTGAAGAAACAGCCAAGCACTTTGTCTCCTATTTAAATATTTAGAACTGTTTGAATAATATCTGGGTAACTTATTCATTGTAATTTTTAATTTGAGTTTTTCAAATCTCACATTGTTTCTACTCAGTTTAGTTGTTTTTATTTGTTTTAGAAAATCCATCTATCATCCATCACCTTAACCTGCTTCTTCCTTTTCAGGTCAGGGGAGTCACTGGTGCCCATATCCAGCAGACACTGAGCAAGAGGTGTGTTTCACTCCTGTCCATCACAGGGACACAGAGACAAACGAGACAAACAACCATTCACTCTCTCACACACACCTAGGACAATTTAGAGTTACCAGTCAGTCTAACATGCATGTTTTTGGTCTGTGGGAAGAAACTGGAGTACCTGGAGAAAACCCATGCATGCACAGAAAGTACATGCAAACTCCACCCAGAAAGGTCCACCAGCCAGGATTTGACCTGACAACATTTTTATTGAGAGACGGCAGCTCTACCAACTGAGCCATCGTGCCATTATGCATACACACAAAAAAAAGCAAACTCTAGATTAATAAAAAAAAAAAAAAACGTTTTGGGACAAAATAATCTTTGAAAATGTCTATAAACCCAAACTCCCAAGAATGTAGACATATAAACGGTAAATCACACATTTGTTTTAACATTAATTTATAGTTATGAAAGACTTGCTGGCTGGTTTTCTAACTGAAGTTACTTTGGCTTACAGGGTTACTATACTGAATAAGCAGTCATGAACATGTGACATCTATTTTAGTTATAGAGGATGTGAAACATGACAGGAAGAGACTTTTGTCCTCATTTGTATGAGCAACTACCCATGCATACAGTGAAGAGGGTGTTTAGTGGGTTTTCCCTGCAGGCTTCCTTAAGCTGCTGTAATTGATGTTGATTAATCAAATCAGCTGTGAAGAGGGCAGAAGGACAACCTTATCAAGCAAAGGGTGTAACCTCCATGTTATAAAGGAGTCTAATGAATATACGGTAAACATGCTAGGTGTGCTAATAGAAACACAAATGAAAGCACTATTATTGCCACATATTGCATTTATAATAGAGGCTATGCTTAACGCAATTAGTCCGTTGAGAAATATTGTATGGTCCCACTTGTTGTAGTTTAAAATGTTTGAATATCAAGCAGTCATTATCTGGTAAATACAAGCTAACAGTCAATCTAGGTACATTCAAAAGTAAATCTAGTACTTTGTACTTTGTAGATATTTTATTTTTATTAACCTTTATTTAACCATGCAAATCCCACTGAGATCACAGATCTCTTGCAAGGGAGGTCTGGGTCTGAAGGCAGCCTAACATGCAGGTTTTTGGTCTGTTGGAGGAAACCGGAGTACCCAGAGAAAACCCACGCAAGCATGAGAAGAACATGCTAACTCCACACAGAAAGACTCCAGGTCCAACCCTGGATTGAGCCCAGGACCTTCTTGCTGTGAGGCAACAGTACTAACCACTGTGCCGTTGTACTGCCACAAGATAGTATGGCATCTTAAAACAACTGTAATCTTAAAATGTTATGGTAGTATATGTTAACATTTTTTTAACTTTAACACAGCTGACATTTTTCATTCAACCTTTATTTATACAGGCTAGTCTCATTGAGCCACGAGGACTCATTTACAAGTGGGACCTGTTCCAGACATAAAGTACAGACAACAAAAATAGTAGACAATGACAACAATACAGTAAACTACAGTTAATTACCTACACCTTGACTTTCGTTATTTTATAGGGTTGTACATCCTGTTTGCAACAATCTTTTCATTTGGCTGTGACAAACCACAGTTCACTTGTCTGTCTCGAATGTCTCGATGATATCAAAGCAGAGACAGCTTCAACTTTTTAAAGTTTTAATTATCAAAAAACAGATGTCATTGTGTTTAGCCCTAGCTCTACTGCTGTCACTGATCCCGTAAATATTGACTTCCTTGAACCATGTCTCAAGCAGTCTGTTATGAATCTCGAGATGGTTGTAGACTCTGACTTTAAACAGATTAGCTCTATTCTTCAAAAAAAGCTTCTTCCAGTTAAGGCAGATAGCTAAACTCAAGTTCGTGCTGACCAGATCTGACCTTGAAAATTAGTCCATGCATTCATTATAACCCAGCTGGACTACTGTAACTCACTTTATACTGGGGTTAGTCAGGTCTCCCTCTCACGTCTCCAGCTCATCCAACATGCTGCAGCTCGGCTATTACCAGGAACTCGTAAGTTTGAGCACATTTCACCAGTTTTGTCCTCCCTTCACTGGTTCCCTGTGCATGTCAGAAGTGATTTTAAAATGCTCCTGTTGACATTTAAGCGCATTAACGTCCTTGCACCTGCTTACCTGTCTGGCCTACTCAACCTTCTTTCTCAGGCATTGCGATCAACCGATGAGCTGCTTTTGGTTGTGCCAAAAACCAGGTTGACGCTCAGAGGAGATCAGGCTTTTTCAGTCGTGGGCCCTAAACTCTGGAACAATGTGCCCATTAACATTAGACAGGCCTGTTCACGTTCTGCTTTTAATCTCACCTGAAAACGCACCTGTTTTCACTGATGTTTAACAATATGATCAGATTTATTATTCCATTGTTTCTCGTTGTGCATGTGTTTTTCACGTTTTTATTTTTGATGCTTTTAATTATACAAAGTATCTTGTTATTTTTTAATTCACACTGTGATTTTTTGTTAAGCACTTTAGTAACAGTTTCTGTTTCAAATGAGCTTAATAAAAAAATGGACTTGACTTGGTATTTATAAACTTCTATGCAAAATTAATGGACATAAAAAAGTTTAAAAACACTGTTTACATGAACCTCTGTGATTTTTGAGATCGCATTTGCAACAGCAAAAATCCGCTTTGGACTAGCAATTAGTTTGCATCTGATATTCCAAAATGTTAATGCTCCTATCCATTTCTACTGCAAGTAAGATGTTAATTACTGCTCAAGCATCACTCCCCCGAATACCACTTTAAAATCAATTGACTTATTCCTCTAAAAACTCTGTTTGGTCATTCTTCAGCTGTTCTTCTGCTGCCACCACAATGCTGACATCTGGGTGTTGAGTAAAAAGTCAAATTCCAAGAAAATCAATCCCGTTTGTCACAAGCTGTAATGCCTCTGGTGAGTATGAAGAAATTTCATCTGCTGCTGGAAAGGCCATTAGAGGTCAAGAAGTAAACAAGAAAATTCCTGTACACAAGATGGATAGCCCGAGCCTTGTTTTTAAAGGTCACAAAAAGGTAACTAGCAAGAAGATTTGAGCAGAAATCTGCATAGCTAGCAATTTGTCTTGTTCACAAACTTGATTTGTAGCATGTCTGCCTTTTTCTGATATAATGATTGACTTTGCATGAATGACATGCTCCCTTAAAGTTGAAGGCACATACATATCAGTTTTCTTTAAACATATACCGTAATAGAACAAAAATAAAATAAAATAAAATAATGCATGGTTTCAATTCCATCTAAAAGCAAACTTTTGAAACATTGAGTGCTGGTGAAGAAATAATTTTGATCCTGCTTCACTCTTTCTTGTATTTTGTGCTAATCTGCTCTTTTTAACTTTCTAACATATTGCCACATTGGTAGTATGGCAAACATTAAAAGCTGAATATTAGCATTATGAGCAAGTAAGCAATTAGCTATAAGCTCTACATTGCTTAAGTACAGTCTCAAGGGAACAGCAAGACTATAAAGGCTTAATCGTGATTTTATTATGTCACTGTGGGATAAAGGCCAGATCCTTCTCTGAAACACTTGCATTTCCTGGCAACGAGCATATAAATATAATTATGTTAAAACTTCCTCTCTCAGCTCTCCCACCCATCTGCAAACACTTAGTTTCTCGTTTACTGACAAGTCCCTTCTTCCCTTGAGAGGCATGACTTCTTGGGTTGACTCTTTGGATTCTAAAATGCTTTAATTAGCCTGAGCTACAGGAGCTCAGAGCAGAGGGCAATGCTCCGTTTCAGTCGAGGTGAAGGCATGAAAGGGATCACATTACCCAAGTGACGTTTTATATTTTTGAAATGCAGTCAAGCAAAAAAAAAAAATGGAGACATTCTTGAAATTTTATGGCAAAAACACAAAAAGGGCCCTTTTACTTTAACATATTTCATTTTAATTTTCATAAAATGAAAATAAATATTGCCATTATACTAAAATGGGAACAAACATCTCTTCACCAACTATCTACCAACTATCTACCTGCATCTCTGCTGCCATAGTTTGATTAAATATTGGAAAAATTAATTGAGAACAGACTGGAAACATTGATGGATGAACATAAATTAATCAGTGAAAGTCAGTACGGCTTCAGATCAGGAAGAGCAACAATGCAAGCCATTTTAGAAACTGTAGAGCAGATAACCACTGCAATGGATAATAAGAAAATTGCTGTTGGAGTGTTTTTATTTTGGACATCAATAAGGCATTTGACACAGTCAATCATAATTTATTAATGAAAAAACTTAAACACTAAAGGATGAGGGGAATAGCACTAGACTGGGTTCAAAGCTATTTGAAAAGCAGTATGTGAAGTTGGGAGATGTTTGTTCTGGATGTTTGGACATTGTTTGTGGGGTTCCTCAGGGGTCCGTCCTGGGTCCCAAATTGTGTAAATGATCTATGTATTGTACATGAGATAATGAAAAGCATACATTTGCCGATGATACAAACATTTTTTGTGTTGGAGATGATATGCAACAACTGTTAAAGGATGTAACTAATGAATTGAACAGACAAAATGTGTTTTGATGAAAATAAGCTGTCCTTGAACTTAAACAAAACAAAAATAATGTTATTTGGGAACTGTCAATCACATACAGAAATTCAAATACAAATAGATGAGGTGAATATTTAAAACACATTTCTAGGTGTCATTATTGATGACAAACTCAACTGGAAACCACACATCACATATGTTTAAAGTAACGTCTCAAAAAATATCACCCCCTTAAACAAAGTCAAGTTGGTCATAGAACAAAAAGCATTACATGCACTCTACTGTTCGCTAATCTTACCTTATTTGTTATTGTGCAAAAATCTGGGGCAATAATTACAAAACTACACTACAGGCATTAACAATACTACTAAAAAGAGCAATAGGAATAATCCATAAGGTGGGATAAATGTACTAATACTGAGGAAGTCTTTCGGACGAAAGACTAAACATTTCTACTTTTTTGTTTTGTTTTGTTTTTTTGAATGTCCAGACAACCAGACTTAGCTTTTTTAGATGTTTCTACCTGGATTATTGAGCATGCATCAGGGTACAAATACATTATTTGTTAAATCTAAATTATTAACATTCAATAGCATAGTCAAACTACAGACAGCTCTAATTATTTACTAAGCCAAAAATATACAATTACCAGAAAACATTCAAAACCTACAGATTTGACTGCAATATGCTTCCGCAAATTCAGAACTACTAGAAACATTTTTTGTGTATCAGTAAGTGAAGTCAAACTGCGGAATAATTTGAAAACTTAACTTGTAAAATGTCCAAACGTAAAACTGTTCAAATGATCATATAAACATATGATTATTGCTGAATGTAATATATAATGTTATTATCCGATTATTGTTCATCCATCCATCCATCCATCCATCCATCCATCCATTATCTTCCGCTTATTCCAAAGTCGGGTCGCGGGGGCAGCAGCTTGAGCAGGGAAGCCCAGACATCTCTTTCCACAACCACCTCTTCCAGCTCTTCTGGGAGGATTCCAAGGTGTTCCCAGGCCAACTGAGAGACATGGTCTTTTCCAGTGTGTCCTGGGTCTTCCCTGGGGTCTCCTCCCAGTTGGACATGCCCAAAGCACCTCCCAAGGGAGGCACCTATTGGGCATCCTTACTAGATGCTTGAACTACCTCAACTGGCTGCTCTTGACGTGGAGAGTAGCGGTTCTACTCTGAGTCTCCCCGAGCTCATGACCATAGGTGAGAGTAGGAACGTAGACCAACCGGTAAACAGTGAGCTTTGCCTTACAGCTCAGCTCTCTCATCACCACAACGGACCGGTACAGAGTCCGCAATACTGCAGACGCTGCACCAATACATTTGTCAATCTCACGCTCCATTCTTCCCTCACTCGTGAACAAAAGCCCAATATACTTGAATTCCTCCACTTGAGGCAGAACCTCACCCTCGATTTGAAGAGAGCAATCCACCCTTTTCCAGTTGAGGACCATGGCCTCAGATTTGGAGGTGCTGATTCTCATCCCAGCCGCTTCACAATCGGCTACAAACTGCTCCAGTGAAAGCTAAAGGTCATAGCATGATGACGCCAACCGGACAATGTAAATCTGCAAAAAGCAGAGATGGAATCCTGAGGCCATCAAACTGGAAACCCTCCGCCAGCTGGTTGCACCGACAAATTCTGTCCATAAAAGTTATGAACAGAATCGGTGACAAAGGGCAGCCTTGGCGGAGTCCAACTCCCACCATGAAGGGGTTGGACTTACTGCCAGCAATGCAAACCAAATTCTTGCACCGCTTGTATAGAGACTGAACAGCTTGTAACAACAGACCTCCAATTGCATACCCGGTACTCACGGAGCACCCCCCACAGTGTACCCCGAGGAACACGGTCAAATGCCTTCTCCAAGTCCACAAAACATATGTAGACTGGATGGGCAAACTCCCATGACCCCTCAAGGACCCTAGTGAGGGTAAATATCTGATCCAGTGTTCCACGGCCAGGACGGAATGCACATTGTTCCTCCTGGATCTGAGGTTCGACCAAAGCTTGAACTCGCTTCTCCTGTACTACTGAATAGACCTTACCAGAGAGGCTGAGGAGAGTGATGCCACTATAATTGGGGCACACCGTCCGGTCCCCATTTTTGAAGAGGGGAACCACCACCCCAGTCTGCCAATCCAGTGGCACTGTCCCAGATGTTCACGCGACACAGCACAGCCCCACAACATCCAGAGCCTTAAGGAAGTCAGGGTGAATTTCATCCACTCCTGGAGCCCTGCTGCCTCAGAGTTTTTTTAACTACCTGGGCGACCTCAGACACGGTTATGGACAAATGAACCCTGAAGTCCCCAGACTCAGCTTCATCTATGGAATACGTGCTAGTAAGATTGAGAAGGTCCGAGAAGTATTTCTTCCACCTCCCGAAGACATTACGGTCAACAGCACCCCACCTTCACTGAACACAGTGTTAGTAAAGTGCTCCTTTCCCCTCCTCAGCCACCTGATGGTTTGCCAGTAACTCCTCGGAGCCGACCAAGAGTCTCTATCCAAGGTCTCACTGAACTCCTCCCACATCCGAGCTTTTGCCTCAGCAACAGCCAAGGCTGCACACCGCTTGGCCCTCTGGTACTCCTCAGCTGCCTCCAGTGTCCCACTGGCCAACAAGGCCTGATAGGACTCCTTCTTTAACTTGACAGCCTCCCTAACCCGGGGTGTCAACCACTGAGTTTGTGGATGGCCACCGAGAGAAGCACCGGCAACCTTGTGGCCACAGCTCAAGGCAGCTGCCTCAACAAGCGAGGTGTGGAACATGGCCCACTCGGACTCAATGTCCCTCACCTCAGTTGGGATGTGGTTAAAGCTCTCCCGCAGGTGTGAGTTGAAGATCTCTGATGGATTCATCTGCCCAGTGTTCCCAGAAAACCCTCACTACACGTTTGGGTCTACCAGGTCTGTCCAGCATCTACCCCCACCATCTGATCCAACTCACAGGTGGTGATCAGTTGGCAGCTCAGCTCCTCTCTTCACCCAAGTGTCCAAAACAAATGGCCGCAAATCAGATGACACAACTATGAAGTCAATCCTCGATCTACGACCTAGGCCGCCCTCGTGCCAAGTGCACTTAAGGACCACCTTATGTTCAAACATGGTGTTCTTGGTGGACAAATTATGACTAGCACAGAAGTCCAACAACAGAACACCACTGGGGTTTGGACCAGAGAGGCCGCTCCTCCCAATCACCGGCCCTCCAGGTCACACTGTCATTACCCACGTGGACATTGAAGTCCCCCAGCAGAATAAAGGAGTCCCCCAGCTGGTGCATATTCCAGCACCCCTGCCAAGGGCTCCAAGAAGGTTGGATACTCTGAAATGCAGTTCGGCGCATAGGCATTATTGTTGATGGTTTTGTTATTTGTGCTAGTTTTGTTTGTTTGGTGAACTTAAACAATTTTTTTTATCTACTGTAGTTGAATTAAATAGATACTATATTGATGGATATGGGTTTAGTTGTTTTATGTATGGATTATATACGTAATAAATGTAAGATTATGTAAGTGGCTAAGGAGTGGGAATTTTGATAAGTTTATACTTCTACCCACTCCCTTGAATATGTAAAAACAAAGAGTTATGACATTAAGCTTTTTTTTTTTTCCAGACTTGTTGATGAAGTCTTTTGGATGAAAGACGAAACGTTTCTCCATAAAAGAAACGTGTCCAGATGATCAGATTTAACCTTTTTTGTATGATGATCTAATAGTTATCAAATTGCTACCTCAGCCGTGACTTTAAAGAGGACAGAGAATAGATATAAAAGCAACAGTCCTTTTCCAGCTCACCTGACTACACCATCTGTGATATTGCTTTTAGTCCTTTTCACATTTTCTTTTAAATTTTGTTAGAATCTATTTTCATTTTAGTATTAAACATATAATTTTTATTGTTCTTACCTCTTAAGAAATCTACAAGAGCTGACATGTGATAATACCTAACAGCATATTATTTCTACAAGTGTGTCTAAATATTTTATTCTTTAAGTAATGCTTTATTTAAAAACGCTGGGCTAAAAATACAGTATTGATTTAAGCATGTTCATAACTCGGAAACTCACGAGGCTGCAGGAAGCTAACAGAGAATGACCCCAGTGTCCTCAAAGGTAGCTACAAACCTGGAGTTATTGGGAAATCCTTAGGAAATTCATAGCAGCCTTTCAGCCTGGCTGCATAAATTGCTTCTTTTTTTTTTTTTTGGTCAACTTCCTTCCCACTTTGATGCAGTCTGGGCAGCTCAATCAGTGATGCATTTTGACACGTGATACTCTGCAAGCACGCTGAGTGATGCAGAATTGAAGCTGCCAATCAAGAGGCAGGGTCCCGGAGCTAATCAATCCAAACAGACCATGATATGGTGCTTTTTTTCCTTCTTCTTCTTCTTTTTCTTCTTCTTCTTCTGTTAGGGGCTTGAGCAGACTGACAGCCTGTTGGATGGTTGACTTCACTCTCTTCCTGCAGCCTTTGTGAATCATAAACCTATTATAACACATGTAAATGTCGCTTGCAGTTTCTGTTTAAAAGGCTGCCTCACCACAGCTGCCAAGTTTACATAAAAATGAGAAGTAAATGATACGCATGGAGTGTTATTAATCTAACAACAACACAGCCTGTTTAGGTCATGCCAGGAGCTGTTAGTTGCTAGAGAAAATAGGACTCTTTTGCAGGGATGATGTTGAGATCCATGTAGATTTCAGTGGAGAAACATTTTGAAATAAATGGGTATTTTACATACTGGTACCATGAAGTGCCTCCATCATGCTCAGCAGAAGAACAGTCAAGTTTAAGCCATGGCCCCCCCAAAAAGCAAGTTTGTTTACATGTAGACTAATTCGAAACACAAATTTGAGCCCCAATAGTTTGGTGGTTAGTGCCACAGCCTCATGATCCTGAGGCTGCAGGTTTGATCCCAGTTTGTGCCAGGAATGACATCCAGTGTAAAACAATTGTCCAACAAGTCCAATGCACGTTTGCTTGCTGTGGTTACTGGAATAATAATAATAATAATAATAATA
>JBBPBX010037950.1:0-22774 GCA_038048925.1 Garcialebias charrua
GAGGGGCTTACGCAAGGAACAACTGAAAACAATAAAGGCACCAGAAGTCGGGCAGAGCACTGGACTGTCATCAAAGAACAAAAGACTGTCCACAGAAACTTTCAGCCGAGCAGAGACAAAGAATTTGTCAAAGAACTGTCAAACCATGGTCATCAGACACAAATGGCCAGAACACACGGTCCGGATTTGGGGGGATCCTGACGAGAATCAGAACCCAGTGAACGTCTCACTGGGGGCTGGAACAAGAGCTGAACACGTTCTCCAAACAGACAAGAGAACAAATGGTCCTGAAGTCACTCATACCAGCAAAGGCCGCACCCCATATTGATGTGTGAGGTTCTGTCATTGATCTTAGTATCCGGGATCAAAACTACAGTTGCTATGATGCATTTTTTAAATGAAACACATGGGTACATTTAGGGCCTGCCAGCGCGGGCTTCATGATTTTTAGTTATACTGTACTCAGGTGGATCTGACGACTTGCTTCTTCTGGTTCCTGTAACTCTGTGGTGAAGCTTCATACAATGTTTTATAGAACTGAAGAGAGGGCAGCAGTTATCCTTGGCGGAGTGCATGTTGGGATTCTGATGTGTCACAAGGGGTACATTTTGGTAAATGATTATAATTTTAAAGAAAATGAGATGATATCGTAGATTACAGTTAGCTATATGGTTGTGAAAACCAAATTAGTGGTGGCAATAGGCTGAGGTTTAGGAAACATCTGACACTAGTGCTTAGGTTAAAGGATGGTAAATTTAGACACAATTTCCATATAACTTTGGCATAATTGAAACAAGGTAGAGTTTTGTTTCAAAAGGGGGTTAAGGGGCTGACAGATGTCTCTAAAAATAGAGAGGTTGAAATTGGTCCCTTGAAATAACTAATAACTAGATTGTAAATGTTTCCTAAAAACAACTAGGCCGAAAAATGTTCCTAGAAATAACTAATTAACTAAAAGATGGTAAATACATTTTAGTGAACAAAGCATAGTAGGGAACTGATAAATTGGCAAAGTTCACTTACGTTGATATTGAGGCGGTATTGGTCTTGAACGTTTTATTTTCTTTAATCATGTCATGGAGGAAGGAGTATTGATGCAAGCATATTTCAAATGAGCAATTAACAACACTGTTTGTTTTTCCCCCCTCTGTGAAATGTGTGTGAAGCAGAATGGGGGACGCCCCTTGGAAATATTTCCTGACCTGCAGGCTCAAACCACTCAAACCTGAAGTGGACCTGATCAGAGGGTGTTTAGAAATATGATGGTTCTGTAGAATTATAGCAATTGACTTGACGAGACGACATGTGACTTATTGACTCAGGAAGAAGGTGTATAGAACCACAGGTGTACAATGTTTTGTGAATTATGCTCTGCTGCCGCTTGCTATGTTATGTGTGTAATCTCTGCTATAAGCTGAATGAGAAGGTACAGTATTTTTGTAAGTATGAACCGCCTCAAAACTACTCATAATTAACCCTAATGAAGATTAAGCCTCTTCCAAACCCAACTAACATGCATGATTCATTCTTTGTACTACTGATTTATAATTTATTGGGTGTTGCTTGCTGTGGTACATTCTGTTTATTATAGGTGGTTCTTGGAAATGCTCCAGCTGAGGAGGTAAGGATGGAACTTTATTTTTGTTTTATTGCACATTTCTGGGTACAAATTTTAATATAATATTGGAGAAATTGGCTTACGTTTTAGAATCTGATTTATCAGTACCATTGTGAGTGGGTTTATGGATAGACAGTAGAGAGTAATTTAACCCACATGGATTTACCTATGTTTGGGCCTTCTCTCAGATGAGTGAATTGGGTTAAACCGAGAGGCCCTGTTGTAATCTAACAAGTTGAAAGTTTGTGGTTTAGATTTTCTTAACAGATTTCAAAGGAGGCAAGACCAGACAGCTCTGGTCAAGTACGGACCCGTGTGAGGTCGCTGAACGCACACCACAGGCAGTGCGTGTCAATGCCAGGGGATCCACACGGTTCAGTGTGCTCCAGCCCGTGATCCAGGAAGGAGCTAAAGGATTGGGTTGGACAACAAGAAGAGCTCGCGTTCGAACTCTTGTGCCTTGATAGACGAAAGTAGCCGAGTAAAGTTGCGTGCGGGCCCAGAAGGACTCTGTTTTATGGGGCCACTCGGTGCTAGGAATATCCACACATAGCACAGACACCTAAAAAGATAAAAACACTACATATTAGAGTTTCACATTACACGAAGAAAACTCGGGGACATAGGAGGACATTCCCGAGCACCCCAGGGGAATGCCCCCGAGTACGTGTGGCACATTCAAAAAGTATATTAATGTTTCTGTGGTGGTGATATAAATCTTGTGTTCTTTCTCTATTTTTTGTGTGTTCAAGGGAGACAACTGACTTGCTGCTGGCTGCCTTGCTGCTGGAGGAGGAACCAAGGTCTCACAAGTTCATAGGTCTTTACTATTTAGCTCACACCGTTCAGAATACATTTACATTCATTTTCACATTCTGCTGGCGCTTGAAATAACGTTATCCTTTACTCTAGTATTATACTCTTTTATTAAACATTCCACGGATCTTGTCTTAACATTTTACGTCTTTTATCGATTAATATAAAAGTTTTACTCGTATATATCTTATTAAGGATTACCATTTTTTGCTTAATCCATTTAAATCATATAATTTACATTTTAACCAACTAGTGTAAAGAAAAACTATAACTGGGAGGATTTTGAAAAAACTGATTGAATATTGTGAACATATGCATTAAACTACACTATGAGTTGTGTGATTTTATTTCTTGAGGTGGACCTCAGGAATTGAGGTCCAAAGGGGGTTTTGTTGTGAAATAAAATAATATATTTTTGTCTTCATGTTTCATTTGCTCCTAATTTGCTGCAAGCTGATGCAAGCAGAAGCGTATCTTGTTTAGAAAATGTTTGTGCAAACATTACAGGGACTTTCCACTCAACCTGGAGGGGTAAGAACAGTCTTGTGTTTCCGGTTTGGCCAGTGTTTGTATAGCTGGGACTTTTACTTTGAGGGGCAAGAAAAACATTCTTGTAGCATGAGCTTAGGTATCAGCTGGAGACAGAAAAACATTCTTGTTGCATGAGCTTAGATATAGGCAACAGAGAAGAATATAAGAGGCAGACTTCCTCCTCCAGAGACAGACAACGCAGGACCGGCAGCGAGGGACCAACCCATCAGGTTGTATGCTGTCTTCATGAATGCGCATTTCTGTTCTTTGTCCCTTTATCTATCTTTCTTTCCCTCTTTCCCCATTTTCTCCCTGGTTCTCTTTTAAACAAATATAATGGCTTTAGAAATAGAAAAAAGTATTCTGTGACTTTTAAAACTTATGATTATTAAAACTGGTTTGGAACTTTAAAGTGCGAGTCTGTCGTGTTTTCAGCGTATCTCCTTTTTTGATCCAAAGAGAAACAAAAAACCAACTCGAGCGGAAAGTAAGGTGGAATCCGCAACACATGTTAAAAGAAACAGAAAAGTCTGCATTGAAGGAGCAGAATGAAAATACGTTGAACTAGAACTGCGAGCAGTTATTACCGGGGTCCAAGCCACTTGATGCATGTCGACCCATTCCCAGCCCTCCTTAAATCTTGTGCACTATAGACTTGTAATAAAAATATCACTTTATCAGATCCCTCTTGTTAATGAGTCCCCATGGCTCAGAGGCTAGTCTGTTTAAATCAAGGTTGAATGAATGAATGAAAGAGGACAAAATATAAGGTTTATATGATGATAAGTGCTCACCAGTTTTTTTTTCCTACCAAATTACTAAATCGTCTTTCTTCTTGTTTTTTTTTTTTTTTTTGTTTGTTTTTTCATCTGATTCTCAGGGGGTCTCCACAGTGAGTCATCCTTCTCCATTTCTTTTGTTCTCTGTCCTCACTCCAACTACCTCCATGTCCTCTCTAATTACATCCATATGTATTATCTTTGTCGTTTTCTTGGCATCTGCATTTCTAATATCCTTCTACCAATATACCCATTGTCCCTCTGACATGTCCAAACCATCTTAGTCTGGCCTCTCTAACTTTATCTCCCAGTTGTTCAACAAGTGCTGTATCTCTGATGATCTTATTCCTAATCCTATCCATGCTTGTCACTCCCAAGGGGAATCTCAACATCTTCATTTCTGCTACTTCCAGTTCTTTCTCCTTTCATAATGCCAGTTTCATTGGTCCTATTACCAGTACTCTTTTTCAGTTCATGCAGGCCATAGTTACTATTTTTTTGGGTAAAGATATAGAACGGATGTTGGAGTCGATGTAGACAGAATTTGTCAAAATACAAACTTGGTTTAAACTTAATAAATTATTAAATCTTGATAAAACTAATTTTTCATTCAACCTTTATTTATACAGGCTAGCCTCGTTGAGTCACGGGGACTCATTTACAAGAGGGACCTGTCTCACTCACACCAAACAACCATCCACTCTCACACTCACACCTAGGGTCAATTTAGAGTCACCAATCAGCCTAACAAGCATGTTTTTTGGTCTGTGGGAGGAAACCGGAGTACCCGGAGGAAACCCACGCATGCACGGGGAGAACATGCAAACTCCACCCAGAAAGGCCCCGGACCGGGATTTGAACCGGCAACCTTCTCGCTGAGAGGCAGCAGCTCTACCAGTTGTGCCACCGTGCTGCCCATTACATGATATTACATGATATTACATGATATGATATTCATTACATGATATTCAGTAATAGAAAGAGAACTGTTGATGTTACATTTAGAGCTGAGGGTGTTGAGATTTGTAGAGTAAGTGAGGTGACGTTTTTGGGTGTTATCATTGATGACAAACTGACATGGAAACGACACGTAAATTCTGTAAGAACAAAAATAGCTAAATCTATTGCAGTACTGTACAAAGTCAGAGACTTATTAAATGATAAAGCTCTGTATTTGTTGTATAACTCAATCATTGTTCCACACTTAATCTATTGTATTGATGTTTGGGGGAAAGCGTGTAAAACAATTACAAAGTCTATTTTTGTTTTACAGAAAAGAGCTGTAAGAATAATCACCAGAAAGCATTACTGTCACCCATCAAGCACATTGTTTTATCAACTGAAGTTATTGAAGTTTCATGATTTGGTAGATTATAATATTTTATCAGTTATGTACAGTATAGGGCTCAGAATAACGCATTACCTTTAAATATCCAACTACATTTTGTTAAAAGCCAAAGTTGTTATAACCTTAAGGGGGTAGAGATATTTGTGAAACCTAAATTAAGAACTAGTTTGAAGGGACGGTCTACTTCAATCCAAGGAATTAGACCATGGAATAATCTGGAGAGTGATGTTAAAGGGGACCAAATATTGGATTTATAAATTTTTATGGTATGTCTGTGGGCTATCCAGACCATGTTCATTCAATTTAATGCACAAAATAATTCTTAGATAATAAAATATCCCCTTTATAGTTCTGCCTTTTCTGACTTCCGTTCTGAACGAGCTTTATGATAAGGCCACGCCCTTCAAAAATCTGTTTACATTAACTCCGCCCTCCAAAGGGGACCCTGAGTCAGACCCAGAGGCAGACGCCATTTTGGGCAGGGCAAATGAGGCGCTGACGCGTCGCGTAGGCCGCTGAGAAACATCCATAAGTTCACCCTCCATGTTAAAAACTCTTCGTCTGACTCTTCGAAAACAAGCAATAAGGCTGCAGAGTAACACACTGGTTGCTAACTGCTATACACGCTCTCTCTAGCGGGGATCACTTTTTTTGACGGACCACATCCGGCGCTGAACGGATATGGTCCGTGAGCAGTCGTCCGGTTGAGTTAAGAGCCCGTAAATAAGTGTTTTCGTTTTTACTGATAGATAATTAGTTATTAGAGGTACTGCATTTTAACAACAACGAAACATCGAACTCTGAGATGAACTCAGGAAAAACAACCGTGACGTCTTTTATACTGAAGTGGGTGGAGCATCACCAGGGGTTGCTAGGTGAGGGGCTGGACTCAGGTTGGGGTGGGTTGTCCTACGGCTTGTGACATCACAAGCCATAGGATTTGAAAACGAGACATTTATATCACTGAAAAATAAATATACTTAGAGTAAATATACCACTGGGTGCATTTTTTTGGCCCTAGGACTGTTTTTTTAAGAAGTGCATAACCAAAATTGAGTAAAAAAACATTGAAAAGTGAATTTTGCATCTTTGGTCCCCTTTAAAAATGTCAGTTCAATGTGTATGTTTAACAGAATGATCAAAGTTGGTTTATTTAAAAAAAAATGAAATAGCTTAATGTGTATTTGTATGAATTGTTGCTCGAGAAGGAGTTGTTTATTTTGTTATTTTAAGATTATTATTGTTTGAATTAAGTTTTTGGTAAAAGGGGGCAGATATAAGATATTTTTTCTTCTTTCTGCTGCCTTTCATTTTATTATGATTGTATTTCTTATTGTATATTGAATTGTTTTGTTTTAAACGATGAATAAACTTTATAGTAATAATTATAGAAGGCTTGTAAATATAATTTTTGTACTACTTGTGGTTTGAGCTGCAACATAACTTATTTACAGAAGAAAAATTAATAATAAAAATGAAACCATTTCAATAAGAGTTCCATGCTACTAGAAAAGCTGCTTCTTTGCAGCTTCATTTCCCCCCCCATCTCCACTGGCTTGGACCCCTAACAAGATGGCCAGTGGATGAGGGGAGAAGATGTATAATTTGATAAATGGATGGATGAGAGTCTATGGAGCAGGGAGGACTGACTGGGAAGGTCTTGCCAGCAGTTTCACCAGTAGGAGCAGCTTGTGCTGCAGCAGGACGACTGTCACAACTGCCTGCCAATTGCCACCATGCTGGCATTCCAAAACATTCACCTGTCACTCAAACCAATGTTTGTTAGATGGTGGCTCAAGGCTGATAGTTGCATTTGTGTGAAGTTGATGGCATTTATCTACTCCCACAAAAAGCACACGATAGTCCTACATCCGAGTCCACCTTCACATAACCAGTGAACAAGATATTCAAATAGCTTACAGTACAAGACAAAATAATTAGCCCGTAGAGAAGCGGCACGGGAGCGAGCCTGCCTGGCTGTTAGCACACAATGCAACAGCTGATAGCGCTGTATGTCTGTGAATGTGTGTACAAGAGCACTGAGGGGTACAATTCTCACAGCCTGTTCTGACCGCCCTACCATCTGCGGGCATGCCGGGTGCCCGCATGTTGGCCCTGCGATGCCAAGCACTTTGACGTGGTTGCATGGTAACAGGTCTGGGAGGATGGCAAGAAGCTGCTCTGGCCAAATGGCTTCAGCAAAACACTGACTTCAGAACCCATTTGGCCATTCAGACTGTGGGGGCTGCTGGTTAAAAATACATTTATTTTCATCTTTTTGATTTGGTAAAAACCTATCCACAAAACCAATAAATTCATCCACAAAACACTAGTTATGAGGAAATTATTGACTAGCTAAGTGTCTTCAATTTACAAGACATGCTATGTTCAACACCAACTTTTCTACCTTACAAGACACTTTTCTCTTAAATTCGAAGTGTCTGTAGCAAGATTTCAAATAGCGATACTGAAACAATTTTTTTGAAGTTTAAATTGGCACCTTTCGTATTGTCCAAATTCAGGGCTAGGAATGAACTGCTCCATTTTTTAATCCCCTGCCACAAAGTGAAGAAGGAAAAGTGGAAATGTCCTCCATTCATCCATGTATGTTGTGAGCATGATAGCTTGGAAAATAAGTGAGGTACCGAAATCCAGTTTGGTGAGTTACCTCATCCAGGCATAAGAAAGATTCCTTTCAACATTAGCTTGCCATGTCAATATCCATGATGGCCACGGTCATATGTAAACCAATTGACACTTGAGGAAACTATGCTTTCTAGTTTTTCCCGGAAACCATCCGAGGCTCATCCGGGATTTGAACCCGAGACCCCTAGTTTTTTTATTACTGTTTGTTTGTTTTAGTGGGGGTAGAGTTGCATTCGGGCCCAAAAAATTCAACCTGACACGGCCCCAGCCCGTAGCCATCATTTCCAAACCCTACACAACCCGACAAATTAACAGTACAGGCACAAGTCCGAACCCGAGAAAAACCCTGAGATTTTTAATTACGCTTTGACTGCTTATATAGTTATAAACGGTCGACGGGCGCGTGCGACTGAGGGGGGCAGAAGATCGGAGCTGAGGGAATGTTTGTCCATTCATGGCCGTCAGAGCACATTAACTCTCTGCTTCTGCCTGCATTCTGCATTATTCAGACACGGACCCTGCTCTGATGTCTGCGAGGATATTTTGGGATCTCACCTGTTTGGGTCGTCGGCCACGCTCGTCTGCTGAATATAGTGGCTGAACATCCATTTGTGCTTAGGCTGGATCACTGGCAGTAGTCCAAATGAAGCATAACCAAACTTTTTTTTAACTTCTTTACACCGGCCAGTCAGCACGCGGTCAAATGGCCACGTGTAGCTGGTGAATGTATGACAAGCCATATTGCCATATATTTGGATCATCAGCCGTGCTGACGATTGTGAGTCCTAATCTGGGCTGGGCCGGGCTCTGGGTTTGGGTTAGAAATGACAACTCTAAGTGGGTGGGAGTGGGCACACAGAGGTTGGAGAAGATGGCCCCGTGATTGGAAGGTTGCTGGTTCAACTCCCTGTGCGAACAACATCAATGTGGGAGGGAAAGGTGAAACACCCACACCTGCCTCCACCCTCATTTGCCCCACTTTGGGCTTTTGAACAAGGTCCTAACGACCATCATCAACTCATCCGGGTGTCCTAGATGGCATCTCTCTGCTCTACACAGAGGGCTGTGGTAACTCTGTGTTCTGTGACTGCATCGGGAAGGACATAGGTGCAAAAAAATAAAATAAAATTGCCAAGTCTTTATTCAACCTTGACAAAGGCAGCAGCCGAAAGAAGGAAAAAAAAACTTTATAGTCTTTTTATTCCCTAATACAGTAGTATAGTTTCCTCAAATGAAATCAGGGTGGCCCTTGAGTTGGCTGAAGATTAATCAATGGTGGCCAAGGCCACCATTGGACACCTCCTGGTTCCGCCATTGTGCCTGGTCATGGATAACATTGCCCCCTCCACTCACAAGGGTCTGTCACTCTGCGCTGTTTTGGGCAATAAAAAAAAATAAAATAATAATTTAACAACAACAAAACTACCTCTATTCTTAAACGCATCACAACTCTTGCCCAACTGAACAGCTTGTACCAAAAACATTAAAGTTTACATGTGGACTGTTCCAATCCAGTCCAGAAAACAACAACACTCACCTTGAAAACATTCACTGTCCATATTGTTTAGTGACCGGATACATCCACATATTGTTTGTTCTTTAAAAGTGTCAGCCTCTTTGAAGATCAGTCATACTTGGCACAAATTACAACCATAAGAAAGAATGTTCAATAAATAACTCAAAAATCACCTGACCAAAATTTAATTCTAATAAAATTGTGTTGTCTGTGGTTTAAAAACAAACACATGGCATTAATCCCCATTTCAGGAACTCACTGGCAGTGATGCATCTAGCTGTGTAAAAACTACATTGAAGCGCTATAATTTTCAAAGACGTTCCACATCCAGAATTTATTAAGCAAAAAAAAATGTGATTCATAAAAAAATTAGAAACTCCTTATGAATGTTTTAACACCTTTTGTAAACTCCCTTGTAAAGGGTGCTTTCAATTTGTCAGCCACAGTTCCCGCTCAGTGAGATACAAACATAAGGATCATATAATTCTTGCTTCACATTCATTGAGTTATTTCTATTGAAATTTTTTAAAAGTCCTGTCACGTTATTTGTATGAATTAATGGTTTCAGTTAACAAACCACTCCACTGTAAAAACAAATGAAACATTAACCAGACAAAAGGGGGAACGTCAACTAAAGTCATGTATATAGATTTTTTTTTTTTTTTTTACATATCCTTAAAAATATTGTTTCTCAAATGTTAGAGGAACATTTGTTTAATTACAGAGCTGCTTATAACATATTTAATGGTAAATGAGAAGTTTGTATTTCCAACTTTTAACTGAAAAAATAAAAAGTTGTCAACTACCTAATGATAAATATGGGGAGGCTGAATAATTCTGTTTGTAGCTGGGATTTTTTTAGAGAACTGAGGTATGGAGGTATCAAATGATGCTCAATAATCCAGGGGGAAAAAATCAAAGTTAAGTCGATTCCTCTGGGCAGTTTCTTTTTTTTGAAACTTTTCGTCCTTCATCCAAAAGACTTCATCAGTCCGAGGAACCACAATTTGCTCCTCAGACTGATAAACGTCTTTTGGACTCAGGTCAAATAATATTAATCACAACAATACGTTTATTTGTCCAGGAATAATACAACGATAAGTCTCCGTTTAATTTTTTGGTTTTCTAAAACCCCTCACAGTGTCTGTGAGATTGTCAGTTTCAAGGGTTTGTAGTTTATCATTTTTATTATTAAAAAATCTGCAATTTTCAATTCTAATCTGGATTGTAGCAAAATTTAAAAAATAAATAAGATTTTGGTCATCTGTATACGCTAAGTATGACCTGAGTGAAAAGGGGGAATTGGTAATACCCTCTGTCTGTCCACCCATCCACCGATGCTAGTTGTGACGCATGTACAGTAATGTGTTCTCGCTCTCTCTCTGTTCATTTGTTTGTGTTAGCAAACTATCTTGTGATGGATTTTTTGAAGGAGTCCCTTGCTACTTTGTGGTTCGACTTTTGCGGACTCACTCTTTCGCGGTTGTTCAAAGTAAAGTACTGCAAGATTGTACACAACCAAAAGAAAATAGTGGACTAAATTATCCAGAAGGCAACAGTGCACTACCCAGAAGGCAAAGTTGCTTTCTGTTGAACAGGAGGGGAAGTTTTGAACAGATTGGAAAATGTTTGGTACTTACAGTATTCGTAGTGACTTTGACACTCAGTGGATGCAGAGAGCTGATCAGAACCGGACCAAGGCAGGGTAGGTCTGCCGAACCTGAACTGAGCCGGACCGAAACTGAGCTGCAGAGCTGGTGAGTAAAAAGGCACTACTACTCACTCAGCTTGAAATTTCAAGTTAAGTGAATAAACATGATCAAGTTGTCTTGATTAATAAATGCTTGCTAAATAAACTTTTGCTTAGCTTACTTAAATTTATTAGTTGACTGAACTGTGTTGGTTTGTTGTTTCAACTCAGAAATGAGTTAGGGGGCTGAGATGGCATAAGGGCAGGGCAGCCGACTCGGAACCCGAAGGTCCTGAGTTCAATCCCCAGTCATTGCACATCTTGTGATGTCTCTGAGCAGGACACCTTATCCCCAGTTGCTCCCCAAACGCTATCCATGGCTGCCCACTGCTCCACCTGGTGGTGGATGGATTAAAGCAGAAAGCCAATTTCACCATTGTATGGGAACATACAATGATGAAAATACATAACGCATTATTATTATAGAAATCTATATGAATTCTACTTTGCGGATCTTCACTTATTGCGGAGGTACCGGAACATAACCCCAGCAGACAAACAGAGAACTACTGTATTGAAACTTTCAGAGAGCAATCACTGGACGCACATCTACAACAGATTACCATTTGGAATCAACCTGCTTAACAATTTTTTGTTTAAAACAATGGCATGCATGGTGGTGGGTAGGGATGCGCAATATAAACGGTACACGGTAGAAACAATAGAAATTTAGCCTACGATAGAGATCTGTCTTCTACCGGCTAACCGCAGAAAATCACAGTTGTCAGATTTAATCTTTACTTTTTTTAGTTTAAAACTGTGCATAAGTGGTGTTGAAGTGTACAATCAGAGTTGTCAGAGTTAATCGTTACTTTTTTGTGTTGAAAACTGTGCGTAAGTGGTGTTAAAGTATTTTCTTCGAGTGCTAAGTAGCGAAGCTATAAGCTAACTACGTCCGGCTTGCCGTAGTGTTGCCATATTCGGATGCATGCGCAAAACGCTGTGTTCTGTTGAAAGTTTTTTTTTTTTTTTGAAAGTTAAAGTAAGCGTTGGTCAGCTTTAGAGAAACCTGCCCTCTGATCTGTGAACAGAACGCTGTGTTGTGTGATTTTACTGTGAGACCCTCTGGTCAAAGCCACAGAGGAAACTGGTTGCCTTGTCAGCTCTCCTTAAAGCTGAAGGAGACGCCCTCTAGGGTTGGAGGGTGAAGTGTTTTCAGTGTAAAATGCTGCTCTGTTACTGTTCATTTCTTAATAATAATAATACTAATGTCTATTCCTGTCATCTGCGTATGTTTCCCATACACAGACGAAATTCGTCTCTGCATTTAACCCAACCACCTACCAGGTGGTGCAGTGAGCAGCCCGAAAGCGCCCGGGGAGCTGGAGAAATAGGTGTGCACTCATAGACACCCCAAGCTGGGTAGTGGCCGGGGCGCGAACCCGCGACCTTCGGGTCCGTAGTCAAAAACCCTGCCACTAGACCATCTTGGCTCCTAGCGACAATATTGGAAACTGTTAAGAGTTAACAACATTCTTTAGTTTAAAACTTATGGCTAAAACTACACAAGATATATTTTGCACTGTTTTGCACTACAAGAAAGAAGCCTAATGCTTGAGTTGTTAATTATTTAAAAACTCTCTGGACCTAGTAGTGAAATTTTCTTAATAGAGATTATTTTGTGGTATAGCAGTTTTCAAAATAAATTATGGCAAAAGGACACCCTATGCTTTTTTTTCATTCCTATTGCAAGTTTTACACCAAAAACATATTGCAATATATATCGTTATTGCTACCCTTCACAATACATATTGTGATATGAATTTTATGCCATATTGCACATCCCTAGTGGTGGGCGATATGCCGTCCTTCAATAGATGAGATATTCTATTATTTTCATTTAGGTAAAGATAAACATATTTCAAAATAAAATAAAAAAACAAGTCCCGCTGGCCATTTAATTTATTAGAATAAGATTTAAGCTTATTATGGCCTACAAAATGGCAACGAAAAAAGTTGGAAAAAATTCCAACGATATCATCACCATGGTAACCTAGATAGAATAATTTGTTGTCTGTCCATGCAATGTTCATGTTAAATTGATGAGTTTGGTGAATTAGGAGTTGTGACTGTTTCATAAATATCCATGAGAACTCAAGGCATATAGAAAAAAAAAGAAGAGGAATACACGTTTTCTCCTGTATTTAATTTATTCTGTCTTTGATTCTAGTTCATGTACAAAACCCACGATTAAATGTCTGTAACAACTCAAAGTAATATAGAGGCTTTATTACGCTTAAGATCTGTTTATCTTACTAAAGTTCCTTTATGTTAACTTCCATGGGTATTACTTAGTGCAGTAAACAACTTTTCCAAAAGTGATGTTTTTGTTGTGTTTTTTGCTTGTACGTCATCCTTAGATTGTAATAAATAAGTGTTATTATATTCCTTTTCATCATATCAGAGAGAAACAGTGGTTTGCTTTCTTTTTTACCATCACTATCTTTTCAAAAAGCACGCAGATTTGTAATTCAGTTCAGGCTAAATCAGGCGTGAAAAGTATTAGCTTAGAAGAGATAAGGCAGAATCTACTGTTGTGCACCGAGCAAGCAAGAACGCAATATATTTTTTCCTTTCACAAACAAAATAAGATCCCCCATGAAAATCTCTCTGCCTCCCTCCTTTATGCTCTCACACACGTTCAGATTCGTATGAGGTACACAAACAGGCAGCTGCCTAAAAATAAAATAAGATAGTGAAACAGTGGCTCGATCATCCATGACTCCATTTTACTGTGCAGCGCCACAGGAAAATTAATGGCGCTAATTGAGCAACAGAGTTCATCAAACTGGTATTTTCTTTTTCCACATTCATTAGGCGCTCTCTTTGTGAGAGCATCCCTGGGGTGACTGTGGGTACGGAGGGAAAGTTGACAACTCTGCCGGTGGGATCCAAGGCAGAGGCATCTGGAGCACAAACACACATTTTCAGGACCCAATAAAAAATGTTTGCATGTCATTGTAAACATATACCAGTAGTTAGTTTTTTTTGTCCCTTTAAAAATTGTTCTAAGAGCACTGCAAGAACACACAAATAAGCCTACTCTGCATGCCCTGTTTTATGTATAATAAGTGAGTTTTACTTTATGTCTGCTGTCAGTTTTTCTCACCAAGGACTTCCCTTGCAAAGATTTTCTCAGACTTTTTCATTCAACCTTTATTTAGGCAGGTTAATCTCATTGAGCCTCTAGGACTCATTTACAAGAGAGACCTATCTACAAACTAAAGAATGATGACAACAGCAACAGTAGATTTTCCTTGAACAGTGTGTTTGACTGTTCAGGCATGTCTGTGTGAACGGCACGGCGGCAACCGGCACCAAACTGAATTACAATGCAAGTAAAGATGTAACATTACTGACAAGATGGAAGAAACAGATAAACAAGGGTTTCCCCAACGGAGGTTTAATCGAGCCTGTTTGCACGTGTGTGCTTCCAAGTGTTCGCACCACATAAGATGTCAAAAAGGCACACGTTGGTTGTTTTGCATCAGTAGAGATGCAATTGTGCAATGAAGTGCGACTAGAGATCACATTTAAACATCTGCACAATCTCCGCAGCTGAGATTGGCATTGTAAAGCTGCAAAAATGCCACAATATAGAAAAATTATTTTATTTTGAGATACGGATTGTGAATGGAAGAGCGAGATTCCTGATAAAAGTGGATAAAATCACCCTCCTCCATAGGATGGGTAGGTCTCTCAGCCTTATAGATAAGCTAAGGAGTTCCATCATCCTGTGGAGCTCAGAATAAAGTCTCTGCTCAGCTTCATCAGGAGAGTTCAGCTGTGGTGATGATGCCTCCTGTACGCCTCCCTCTGGATGTTTAATGGACACATCTCGCTGTGAGAAAGCTCACAGAAAGACCCAAAACTTGGAACAGAGGTTTTATACTCTCTCCACCCGGAGAAGGCTTTGGGTAGAAGTCACAATATCACAAAATAGCTAGATTATTGGTACCACTGGAGACATTTCTAAAATCTTAAAGTGTCCCTTTGTGACAAGACTATATAAACAATGGTCTAAGCTTGTGTTCATCCCTGACTAACAAGTACACTGGCCAAGTCCCCAATGCTTTCCATGGCTGAAGAGAGTGTCAGCATCGATGGTGGAGAATATCCATCCATCCTACACTTGTTCCACAGTCAGGTTGCAGGTAGAGCAGCTTGAGCAGGAAGGCCCAGCCACCTCATTCCAAAGCTATCTCTTCCAGCTCTTCTAGGAGGAATCCAAGGCATTCCCAGGCCAGCCAAGAGACATGGTCTCTCTAACGTGTCATGGATCTTCCACATGGTCTCCTCCCAGATGCTCAGAAAAGCAGCATTCAGGAGACAGCATTACCAGATGCTCAAGCCTCCTCCACTGGCTCCTCTCAATGTGGAGGAGTATAAACTCTAATGAGTCTCTCGCAGATAACTGAACTTCCTACCCTATCTCTAAGATTGTATCTACAATACAGTATCATCTTTTTTGTCACTACCTAAGATTCATGACCTTAGGTGAGGGTAGGAACATAGACTGATTGATAGAGAAATTAATCTTGAAGCTTAGCTATCTCTTCATCACAATGAACCTGCACAGTGCACAATTATGTGGAAGCTGTACCGAGTCCATATTTATTTATTATTTATTTATGTATTTATTTGTACAGAACTGTTTACAATGGGTAGCCCTGGTTGAATCCAACTACCCTGAAGGGGTCTGACATTGTCGGCAATGCAAACCAAACTCTTGCACATTGTATAGGGACTGAATGGCCCATAGCAACAGACCACCAATCCCATACTCACATAGCACCCCCATTACAGAACCGATGTAGACGGTTGGGCAGACTCTCATGCCCCCTTGATAGTGTGGATAAAAACTTGCTCCAATGATCCACGGCCAGTATATCGCTCCTCCTGAATTTAAGGTTTGACCATAGATTGAACTGTATTCTCTATCAACCTTGAATAGACCTTACCGGGAAGGATAAGGAGGGTAATGGCCCAATAATTTGAATACAGCCTCTGGTCCCTCATTTTTCAAGAGGAGAAGCACCACCCAAGTCTGCCAATACAGTGGCACTACCCCAAATGTCCACATGATGTTGCAAAGATGTGTCAACCAAGACAGCCCAGCAATACCCAGAACCTTGAGGAACTGAGGGCAGATCTTGTCTAGGCCTGTAGCCCTGTCACTGTGAAACTTTTTTTTTAACCAACGTTGGCAACCTCAGCCCTGGTTATGGATGAACCATCCACCAAGTCCCTTGACTCAGCTTCTTCCATGAAAAATGGGATGTTGGGATTGAAAAGGTCTGAAAATTAAAGATTCCACTGTCCAAAGACATCACTGGTTAAGATCAATAGCACCCCACCTCCACTATACACAGCATTGTTAAGTGCACATTGCTTTCTCTGTCTCAGCCGCTTGATGGTTTGCCATAATCTTATTGGAGCCTATCGAGAGTCGCTATCCAAGGCCTCACCAAACTCCTCCCACATCCAAGCTTTTGGCTCAGAATGAGCCAGGGCTATAGCCCAATTAGTCCAACAATACCCCTGAGAATTGGTTAAGAATTTCATTGCATGAAATATTTGGAGATTGGTGAGTATCAAAGACAACATACAGAGGTAGTAGGCAAATTAAATTTCAAAAGTATTGTATAAATGAAAAAACAAAACTAGGGCCTGAAGATGTAAATAATAATAATAATAATAATAAAGAAATAAAATAGGACTGAACAAGAGACTTGTGCTCAAGGATCTGTCAAAACGCTGGAGAACTAAATACAATTTATGCTGGGAAAGTTCAAGGATTCGAGGATTCAAGATTCTTTATTGTCATTCACATCACATATATGATGTGGAATGAAATTGTATATACAGGGTCCCAGTTATAATCCAACAATAGCAAAAATATAAAGTGGAAAAAGAAATGGTAAATAAGGTTCTAAGATATCAACTAAGATATACACTAAACGAACGCCCAAAGGTACGCTAAAAGATCTAAGATGTACGCTAGTCACTAATAGTGCAAAGCAAGACACCAAACAACAGCAGCACAAGTTGATTACTAAGTTAGAGAAGCTGATACACTGTATTACAAATGTAGGTCAGTAAAACTGGGCAAATGAGAGAAACAAGGCAAAACAAAACCCTAAAACTACCAGGCTGAACAGGTAACAAAGAGATGACTTGAGGTGGATTCATACTCTGTGAGTAGTAAAGAAATCTGCTATCAATGAAATAATTGTCACATTATTTTGATCTCGCATGGACTTCAAGATTTGGTTCTCCACACAAGATAGGTAGAAGGTTTTTCGCAGGTGTACGTATCAACTATTGTATGATTGTTCAGAATATTGTTGTGGGTGGGTTTATGAAGAAAAGCAGGCAAAATGCAATGGTGGCATTTTGCTTCAACTGCTCTGCTGGGAAGCAGTTGACCAAGGCCATTAGAAAATATAGCCATCTTTAAAAATGTTCTAGGAAAACGTTTAAAGATAGTTCAATGGTGAAGAACTCAGGGAAGGAACGAGTACAATTATGGCGCACAGAAGAACCAGCACTGAGGCAGGCAGCTCTTCTGTGTCTTAAGGCTGAGTTATACTTGCGCTTTGGTCCGCTGGCCCTCTGCGCACGAATTGCGCGCGCACTGAGCCGTGCGGCTTCTGCGTTTAGAGTTTTGCCGTTGTGTTTATGGTTGAAGCACGGCGGAGCATGGCAAAGTGCTGTTCTTTTACGGGCCAGCAGGTGGCAGTAGCCTCTAAAACCTGTGCATATGTTGCAAGAAAGGGTAGAAGAAGAAATCTACCATAGAAGAAGAACTGTTTGAAATCACACAACAACAAAAATAATGCTCCGCTCGCGTGCTGAACAACAGTTTTTGTGTCTTGCGGTTTTAATGCATGGAGTCGGCAAGGAGGAAGCGATCACGTGACTTTTGGCAAAACAACAAAAGAAAAGTCCAGCTCAGAGATGAAGAAGGTGAATTTAATACATTTGTATCACATAAAAACATTCCTCCATGCGTCGCGATGCCGTCTCCACGACCACAGCGGTGCAGACAGCTGCAGGCTCTGGCGTGAAGGTCCCCACCCGAATCAATTCTGTAGCGCCCACCCTGCGCGCACTAGGCTTGCGGAGTTTCAAAAAACAGAGGTGCACGACACGCACCAAGACGACGCGCGGGGCCTACGCGCAGGGACGGGGACAGTGAAATTGCGTCACCTTCGGCGCGCGCACCCTCGCGCGCTGCGAAACGCGTCGTATATAAATCTAGCTTTACTGGCCAATAGGGAGTATTTATCAGCCAGGAAGTGTAGGGACACCATCTCTATGTCCACAAGACGCAATGACTTGGTAATGATTAGGGAAACATTGATGTTTAAGTGAAGTTGTAAATAATTATTGTGTTGCCATAGTGATGTACCATACAAAAAACAATCATCAACAAAAAATGTAGTTATTGTACTGAACTTGTAAAATAAATGCTATAGATCATCTTATGTCTTGTAAAATTGCACCAAAATGTTTACATCCAAGCCTGAAGAACCACTTTATTGAATGCTTACATTTTTCTTATATAGTTTGCTGTGTTTTTTTAAACCAGTTGCTTTTTAAATGTACAAAAGGAACAATGTGTTTAAAAAATGTGTGAGAAGAAAAGCACAAAGAAGAATGAAACACTGTTAGAAAAGGCGAGACAAAGAAAAATGGACAGAGGGTCCAGAGGGAGCAGTGAGAGTAACAGCTCCCCAGCACTTGTCTATTTCAGTTGTATATGGGGGACTTTGAACGTGAAGAAATAACTTTAACACATCAACTGTGCCCAAAGCTGCCCAACCTTGTCATTCATCTTTGTGTGTGCGTCCCCGGCTAAAATCAGAGTGTCAGATGTCTTGTGAAATATCACTGTGTGTGTGCATACCCAAGCTTCATGTCCTTGTGTGTAACTGGCGACCTTTCCCGTCTTGAATTGTGTTTAAATGCACATTAATATATATATGGGAGTGCAGTCATCCACCTATCATCTGCTGTCAATTAGAAAAGGTTTCTGCTGCTCTGAATCCCTTTAACATGCCTCTGTCCTGCAGGAGGTTGGGCTGATGACACCAGTGAGTCCTGGGCAAATGATGCATCCCGTGGCCCCCTGTGCTGCCTGTCAGTCTAAAAAGGACACGCCATCACTAGGATCCATCAAACCTAAGTGGGGTCAGGGAAGTTTTTTGATGAATTGGTCACCGTTTTGAAGCTAATTGCCTTGAGACCAATGCTTGGCCTGACAGACAGGAGTGGTGGCTAACGATGATGGTTTTAGGGAATATAGAGGAAAAGAAGCTTCCAAAATGATTTATAAACGATGCTTTGATGCTCTCTAGATCTGGATTAGTTGCCCTCTTTGGCCATCATGGTGTACATCCACATCACAGACAGTCTTACTCTTGGTCCTTGCATTCCCTCCTGCCTCCCAACACCAGCTAAACTAGCCTTTCTCTTACAACAAAACCCTATCACCTGTTACACTTCTTTACCAATTACTTGGGAGTACTGAGAAGCCAACATAAAAAGTGAGCTACTGGAGTGTGAAAACTGTCAACCAATCTCTTGTACTTGCTGAGAGCACTCAGCTTGCCAGGCTGTTTACTGACCCTCTGTGAACTAGTATTAGGGCAGTGGCAAAGAACTCCAGTGCCTGCAGGGACACGCAGAGTAAAGCTAAACCAGTTCGATTTATGCTCTGCAGATTTGCATCAAAGCATAATTGCAACAATTAAAAATGTATCATGTTTAAAGACTATGCAGCAGATGAATACTGACTATCAGAGTTCTAAAATTGTTTGAGAAGAGACAAATATATGAATAGAAAGTTATTACCTTGTGGAATGTGCATTTTGTGTATTGCCCTCATTGTGTTTTCCCATACAATGACAAAACTTGTGTTGGTATTTAACCCATCACACGTCAGATACCACCAAGTGGAGCCGTGGGGACTTATTTAAGCACCCTGGTAGCAGTCAGATAGTTGGTACCTTGCTCAAGGACACCACAACATATAGGGATGGCAAAACCTTCAACTAGCAACTTTCCAGTCCTAAATTGGCTCCTATGACAGAGCCACAGCCACCATAATGTGTAACTATATAACAAAATGTGGTACAGTACATATTTAATAAATAAGAGTTAAAATGTGAAAAAACTCAAAGTAACAAAGTTTACTGTATGACATTGGTTATGTAGCCGCAATGATATCAACCAAAAGTTTATGTCTTGATTGGGAACCTTTAAAGCAATTTTGCCATTACCATATGTGATGGCCACACGCTAAAGGAAATCTGACAGTGTATATTTTAATCTACATGAAACAATACTGTAATTCCCAAAATTGGCACTGTTTTATTAAATATGACATAAAAATATAAATTAAGTTTCATAATTTTGGGGGAAATGGAGCTCAAAAACTAATTATTGGTACCTCAGCCTTTTTTTCTCCCAGGTAAATATTTCTTGCCCCTGAACCAATAATTGACAATGGGTATTTTTATGTGCAATGGTGTTGCTATAGTCCTTTAGTCTTGATCAAAATGTGATATTATGTGTGTCAACCTGTCATTTTTTGTGTGTTTATTTGATATGTTGTGGATCCAGTTACAATTTTTCTAGAGCTATGTTTACTATAGTTGGGTGAAATCCCTTTTGATTTGGGTGAAGCTCCTTTTGATTTGCAGTTTTCCTATAAGGAGGTTCAACAAGCAATCGGTAAATTCTGTTTTGGTAATTTAGTAGTTAATTTGGGGAGACTGAATTCCAGAAGAACCAGTAACCAAAACCAATCAAATTAATTGTGTTAAATATAAAAACAACTCCCATTGGTCAAAGTGCTGCACACAAAAAGCAAACTATCTAACTAGACTGGTCTAAGTTTTCAGAGGACATAATAGTGATACTTGTACTTCTGGACCTCACTGCTGCTTTTGATACTTTTGACCACAGTATCCTTATATCGCAGTTAGAACACTGGGTTGGGATTACAGGTGCAGCATTAGAATGGTTCCATTATTTTATGAGTGACAGGAGATTTTGTGGTAAGGTTGGTAATAGTGTATCTGCATCAGTGCCTCATCAAACGGGTTATTCACTAAACTCTCGGTCATGTGCTCATTCAGTTTGCACTACTTCTCATATTTGCACTAATGTTTGTATTACATTACTGCCTATAGTCATACTACTGTTTACATTCACTGTTTACATTTATTAATACTGTTTACATTTATTACTACTGTTTACATTTATTACTACTGTTTACATTTATTACTACTGTTTACATTTATTACTACTGTTTACATTTACACTACTTTTATATCTACACTACTGCTGATACATATACAGTATTCTCTGACTAGCCTTATTTAAGGATGCCCAATGTGCCTTACTGCATATGCCACTTTGCCTCTATACCAACATCAACTACCTCATACATATACTGTGTACATTAACTCATATGCTGCTTTGCCACTCTTTGCAAATGTCAATGCTAGAACCTTCAGTTTATTTTATAGATATACTTTTTATACTACTATGCAAAAACTCAGGACAGTATTACACTTTTATTATTTCATTTTATGCTTATGTTCATTGGGTGTTTGGTGTTTTAGGGGTGTTTGGTGTTTCAGTGTTGGTGTAAATTTTCATACTTTTATACTACTATGAAAAAACTCAGGACAGTGTTACACTTTTACTATTTTATGCTTATGTTTATTAAATGTTTTAGTGTTTAGTGTTTAGATGGTTACTGTTGCACCGAGGGACTGAGAGAAACGCAATTTCAATCCTGTGTATGTCCTGTACATATTGCAGTTCTGACAATAAAGTTGACTTTGACTTTGACTTTGATTCTTGCGGGGTCCCGCAGGGCTAGCTTCTTGGAACCTTCTGTTTTCACTCTTGTCTAAAATGCTGCAGCTCAGCTATTAACAGGAACTCATAGGTTTGATCATATAACACCAGTTTTGTCCTCCCTGCACTGGCTCCCTATAAGTATCAGAATTTATTTTAAAATTATCCTGCTAACCTTTAAGTGCATTAATGACCATGCACCCTCATATCTCTCTGAGCTACTTGAACCATATCGTCCTTCTCGTGCCCTGAGATCATCTGATCAGCTGCTTTTGGCTGTTCCAAAAACAAGATTTGAAGCTCAGAGATCATGTTTTTTCTGTCGTGGGCCCTAAACTTTGGAACAATTGCCCCTCAACATTAGACAGGCAACTTCGCTTCCTGTTTTTACATCTCTGTTAAAAACTCATTGGTTTTCTCTGGCTTTTTACACAGTGTGATTTGATTTAGGATTTTATTGTTCTGTGTTTTGGTGTTTTTCTGTTGATGCTTTTAATTAATTTTCAGTACTTTGATTACCTTTTTCTTACATTAAATTACTCCCATTGATTGTTATTTTTTATTGTGAAGCAATTATGTAACCGCTGCTGTATCAATAAACTTGACTTGACTTAATAATTACCTGAAAGCATGGGCAACCATACCAAGTCCTTGTCATCTTAACAATTCTACATCCTGTGTCAGTTTTTGTTCATGTAATGTGTGCTGACCCTATCGTAACTCAAAACTTTCAGTGGAGAAACTCTACTGAGACTCAGCTGCTAGCACACTCAGAAGGCTGTTGACATAAACACCCACTCACCTTCAAAATAAAAGCACTAAAACATACATTTAAAAAATAAATGCACAGATTCAGGATTTGCATGCAGAATGATTTGTAAAAAAAAGTGTT
>JBBPBX010037951.1:0-30652 GCA_038048925.1 Garcialebias charrua
TAAACAGATGTTTCTTTACTGCTGATTAACTTTTGAGTACAATTGAATTGAAGATGGCTGCAGCAGGCAATTGAAATAAGCCAAACTCAAAAATGGTTATAATTCAGTTAATTTTACAGATATGGAGTTAAGTGATTGTTTGTTTAAAGTTATTTTATATATTATTTTAAATAATGGGGTGATATAAGATTTTTTTCTTCTTTCTGCACTCTTTTCATTCAATGTTTTATTTTTGATTAATTTGTTTTATTTTGTCTCTTTTAAATGAATGAATAAATAAATTAAATAAAATGTTAAATGGCTTTACATCTGCTAAGTTCATGGCATAAACCAACACAGACATGTTCCTGTTTTTAGTGTTTACATGGCTTTATATTGTAGCTGTTATGATATGATGCGCAGCCACCCACGGAGCTCCAGAGGGAAGCTGACAGCAGCTGCCCGGAAACAGAGCGCCATTCCCGGCTTGAAAAACCATCCAGGAACTAAGCCAAAAAAAACCAACTCGTAGCATACATTATATGGCTTATTTAAACGCTAGAATAACCTAACCTGCAGTGTTTTACTTTCCTCAAATTATCTGCCTCAGCAGCATAAACACCCGTTTTAGCTCGTTGTTAGCTTAGCTTTTAGCAACAGCAGGTTTTGTTCATTCAAGTAACAGAGCTAAAACAGCTAGCAAATAAAGAAAACAGAACCGATACCTTCAACTTCCAACTGAATGTCCAGTCGTCGTCCAGAGTCAGACCAGTCGACGTCTAATAAAAAGCAAGTTTTACGAGCGCTGAGTCCGAGACCGAGACAACAGCTTCTTGTCCCAGCAGCAGATGAACAGGATATAGCTACATTTGAACGAAGCGCGCGAAGCGTTGATTGGTTGGATATGATCACATGCTACTTCCCTCGATAAACAAGAGTGGCGTTGATTGGTTAGGACAAAGTTCACATGCAACCTGATAAACAAGAGTGGCGTTGATTGGTTAGGACAAAGTTCACATGCAACCTGATAAGCAAGAGTGGCGTTGATTGGTTGGGACATACAAAAGGGCAGAAAGCAAACAACTTCACGTTTCACGTACGCCTGGAGTAATGCAGAATAAAATTGAATAATGATAATAATAATGATGATAATAATAATACCCTGATGCATGCTCAATAATAATAATAACAATATACTATATATATATATATATATATATATATATATATATATATATATATATATATATATATATATATATATATATATATATATATATATAGACAATATAAAAAAACAGCTCGAGCTGTTTCAAAAAACTGACAAAACGTTTAAAACAGAAAAATAAACCAGTGTGAAAATACTTTGTGTAGAAACTGGCAGATGGCAAAGGGAACGTTTGTTGAACGTTCTAAGAACGTTAGGTTAGAACGTTATATCTAGGTTTGTTCAAACGTTAGTCAAAACCTTCAAAGAACGTTCTAAGAACGTTAGGTTAGAACGTTATATCTAGGTTTGTTCAAACGTTAGTCAAAACCTTCAAAGAACGTTCTAAGAACGTTGTGATCTAACAGAACCATGTAAGAACCATACCAGAACGTTAGTTAACGTTCTCTGTTACTTGGGAGGTCACAGAGATCTCTAGAGATCCAGTAGCCTCCGACAAGTCTCCAGGTCCGTCTAAAACCCGATCCAGATCAAGAACAGGTCCAGTCAGTCACAAAAAGCTGAATGAGTAAAAAGTGTTCTGGGGATCCAGCCGGAGTTCATCGAGTCTGGATCTGTGAATGTAAGGTTTATTACGTCACGTGATCAGACTCGTCCCTCATCAGGACCGTCCTTCATCCTCAGGCTGATCAGTGACGTCAGAATGACAATTTAGTAAGGATCAGCTGATTGGTCCTTCCATCAATCAGCTTCTCAGATTTCCCGCCTTTTCAGCCGTAGGACAGTTGCCATAGTAACGGAGCTCCGGCGGCGCGCCTCAGGATGAGCAGCTGCGGGAGCGCGCAACGAACACAGACGGCACTGATGGCGGTAAGCATCTGCAGTGACGTCACTTCGACCGCAACAGCCGACATTTAACGGAGTTTTGCTGCACGTGAGGTCACAACATCCGGTTCGGTTCGGTGTGGAAGATCAAACGAGCCACCGGTGCAGGACAACAACAGACTGAAGGGCAACATGTTGCTGCAACCGCAGAGACTCGACAGCAACAACAACTGACGGCAGGAAAGATTTAGCTCCGCCCCCAGCTGCAGGTGAGCTGCAGCACGTGTTCACCCAAACATGACGTGTGCGTCTGTCTCTGACCTGTCTGTCTCTGACCTGTCTGTCTCTGACCTGTCTGTCTATGACCTGTCTGTCTCTGACCTGTCTGTCTCTGACCTGTCTGTCTCTGACCTGTCTATCTCTGACCTGTCTGTCTCTGACCTGTCTGTCTCTGACCTGTCTGTCTCTGACCTGTCTGTCTCTGACCTGTCTGTCTCTGACCTGTCTATCTCTGACCTGTCTGTCTCTGACCTGTCTGTCTCTGACCTGTCTGTCTCTGACCTGTCTGTCTCTGACCTGTCTGTCTCTGACCTGTCTATCTCTGACCTGTCTATCTCTGACCTGTCTGTCTCTGACCTGTCTATCTCTGACCTGTCTGTCTCTGACCTGTCTATCTCTGACCTGTCTGTCTCTGACCTGTCTGTCTCTGACCTGTCTGTCTCTGACCTGTCTATCTCTGACCTGTCTGTCTCTGACCTGTCTGTCTCTGACCTGTCTGTCTCTGACCTGTCTATCTCTGACCTGTCTGTCTCTGACCTGTCTGTCTCTGACCTGTCTATCTCTGACCTGTCTGTCTCTGACCTGTCTGTCTCTGACCTGTCTGTCTCTGACCTGTCTATCTCTGACCTGTCTGTCTCTGACCTGTCTGTCTCTGACCTGTCTATCTCTGACCTGTCTGTCTCTGACCTGTCTGTCTCTGACCTGTCTGTCTCTGACCTGTCTGTCTCTGACCTGTCTATCTCTGACCTGTCTGTCTCTGACCTGTCTATCTCTGACCTGTCTGTCTCTGACCTGTCTATCTCTGACCTGTCTATCTCTGACCTGTCTGTCTCTGACCTGTCTGTCTCTGACCTGTCTGTCTCTGACCTGTCTATCTCTGACCTGTCTGTCTCTGACCTGTCTGTCTCTGACCTGTCTATCTCTGACCTGTCTGTCTCTGACCTGTCTGTCTCTGACCTGTCTATCTCTGACCTGTCTGTCTCTGACCTGTCTGTCTCTGACCTGTCTATCTCTGACCTGTCTGTCTCTGACCTGTCTATCTCTGACCTGTCTGTCTCTGACCTGTCTATCTCTGACCTGTCTGTCTCTGACCTGTCTGTCTCTGACCTGTCTATCTCTGACCTGTCTATCTCTGACCTGTCTGTCTCTGACCTGTCTGTCTCTGACCTGTCTGTCTCTGACCTGTCTGTCTCTGACCTGTCTATCTCTGACCTGTCTGTCTCTGACCTGTCTATCTCTGACCTGTCTGTCTCTGACCTGTCTATCTCTGACCTGTCTGTCTCTGACCTGTCTGTCTCTGACCTGTCTATCTCTGACCTGTCTGTCTCTGACCTGTCTGTCTCTGACCTGTCTATCTCTGACCTGTCTATCTCTGACCTGTCTGTCTCTGACCTGTCTGTCTCTGACCTGTCTATCTCTGACCTGTCTGTCTCTGACCTGTCTGTCTCTGACCTGTCTATCTCTGACCTGTCTGTCTCTGACCTGTCTATCTCTGACCTGTCTGTCTCTGACCTGTCTGTCTCTGACCTGTCTATCTCTGACCTGTCTGTCTCTGACCTGTCTATCTCTGACCTGTCTGTCTCTGACCTGTCTGTCTCTGACCTGTCTGTCTCTGACCTGTCTATCTCTGACCTGTCTGTCTCTGACCTGTCTGTCTCTGACCTGTCTATCTCTGACCTGTCTGTCTCTGACCTGTCTGTCTCTGACCTGTCTATCTCTGACCTGTCTGTCTCTGACCTGTCTATCTCTGACCTGTCTATCTCTGACCTGTCTGTCTCTGACCTGTCTATCTCTGACCTGTCTATCTCTGACCTGTCTGTCTCTGACCTGTCTGTCTCTGACCTGTCTATCTCTGACCTGTCTGTCTCTGACCTGTCTGTCTCTGACCTGTCTATCTCTGACCTGTCTGTCTCTGACCTGTCTGTCTCTGACCTGTCTATCTCTGACCTGTCTGTCTCTGACCTGTCTGTCTCTGACCTGTCTATCTCTGACCTGTCTGTCTCTGACCTGTCTATCTCTGACCTGTCTATCTCTGACCTGTCTATCTCTGACCTGTCTGTCTCTGACCTGTCTGTCTCTGACCTGTCTGTCTCTGACCTGTCTATCTCTGACCTGTCTGTCTCTGACCTGTCTATCTCTGACCTGTCTATCTCTGACCTGTCTGTCTCTGACCTGTCTATCTCTGACCTGTCTGTCTCTGACCTGTCTGTCTCTGACCTGTCTGTCTCTGACCTGTCTATCTCTGACCTGTCTGTCTCTGACCTGTCTATCTCTGACCTGTCTGTCTCTGACCTGTCTGTCTCTGACCTGTCTGTCTCTGACCTGTCTGTCTCTGACCTGTCTATCTCTGACCTGTCTGTCTCTGACCTGTCTGTCTCTGACCTGTCTGTCTCTGACCTGTCTGTCTCTGACCTGTCTGTCTCTGACCTGTCTGTCTCTGACCTGTCTGTCTCTGACCTGTCTGTCTCTGACCTGTCTGTCTCTGACCTGTCTATCTCTGACCTGTCTGTCTCTGACCTGTCTATCTCTGACCTGTCTGTCTCTGACCTGTCTATCTCTGACCTGTCTGTCTCTGACCTGTCTGTCTCTGACCTGTCTGTCTCTGACCTGTCTGTCTCTGACCTGTCTATCTCTGACCTGTCTGTCTCTGACCTGTCTGTCTCTGACCTGTCTATCTCTGACCTGTCTGTCTCTGACCTGTCTGTCTCTGACCTGTCTATCTCTGACCTGTCTGTCTCTGACCTGTCTGTCTCTGACCTGTCTGTCTCTGACCTGTCTGTCTCTGACCTGTCTATCTCTGACCTGTCTGTCTCTGACCTGTCTATCTCTGACCTGTCTATCTCTGACCTGTCTGTCTCTGACCTGTCTATCTCTGACCTGTCTGTCTCTGACCTGTCTGTCTCTGACCTGTCTGTCTCTGACCTGTCTATCTCTGACCTGTCTGTCTCTGACCTGTCTGTCTCTGACCTGTCTATCTCTGACCTGTCTATCTCTGACCTGTCTGTCTCTGACCTGTCTATCTCTGACCTGTCTATCTCTGACCTGTCTGTCTCTGACCTGTCTATCTCTGACCTGTCTGTCTGACTATGTCTTGCCTGTCTCTCTATGACCTGTCTGTCTGACCCATCTGTCTCTGACCTGTCTGTCTCTGACCTGTCTGTCTCTGACCTGTCTGTCTCTGACCTGTCTATCTCTGACCTGTCTGTCTCTGAGCTGTCTATCTCTGACCTGTCTATCTCTGACCTGTCTGTCTCTGAGCTGTCTGTCTCTGACCTGTCTGTCTCTGAGCTGTCTGTCTCTGACCTGTCTGTCTCTGACCTGTCTATCTCTGACCTGTCTGTCTCTGAGCTGTCTGTCTCTGACTTGTCTATCTCTGACCTGTCTATCTCTGACCTGTCTGTCTCTGAGCTGTCTGTCTCTGACCTGTCTATCTCTGACCTGTCTGTCTCTGACCTGTCTGTCTCTGACCTGTCTGTCTGACTATGTCTTGTCTGTCTCCTGTATAATCTGTCTGTCTGACCCATCTGTCTCTGAGCTGTCTGTCTCTGACCTGTCTGTCTCTGAGCTGTCTGTCTCTGACCTGTCTATCTCTGACCTGTCTGTCTCTGAGCTGTCTGTCTCTGACCTGTCTATCTCTGACCTGTCTATCTCTGACCTGTCTATCTCTGACCTGTCTGTCTGACTATGTCTTGTCTGTCTCCTGTATGATCTGTCTGTCTGACCCATCTGTCTCTGAGCTGTCTGTCTCTGAGCTGCTGTCTCTGACCTGTCTGTCTGACATCTGTCTCTGACCTGTCTGTCTCTGAGCTGTCTGTCTGACATCTGTCTCTGACCTGTCTGTCTCTGAGCTGTCTGACTGACATCTGTGTCTGACCTGTCTTTCTCTGACCTGTCTGTCTGACCCATCTGTCTCTGACCTGTCTATCTCTGACCTGTCTGTCTGACTATGTCTTGTCTGTCTCCTGTATGATCTGTCTGTCTGTCTGTCTGTCTGACCCATCTGTCTCTGAGCTGTCTGTCTCTGACCTGTCTGTCTCTGAGCTGCTGTCTCTGACCTGTCTGTCTGACATCTGTCTCTGACCTGTCTATCTCTGACCTGTCTGTCTGACTATGTCTTGTCTGTCTCCTGTATGATCTGTCTGTCTGACCCATCTGTCTCTGAGCTGTCTGTCTCTGACCTGTCTGTCTCTGAGCTGCTGTCTCTGACCTGGCTGTCTGACATCTGTCTCTGACCTGTCTGTCTCTGAGCTGTCTGTCTGACATCTGTCTCTGACCTGTCTGTCTCTGAGCTGTCTGTCTGACATCTGTGTCTGACCTGTCTGTCTCTGACCTGTCTCTCTGACCCATCTGTCTCTGACCTGTCTGTCTGACCCATCTGTCTCTGACCTGTCTGTCTCTGACCTGTCTGTCTCTGACCCTTCTGTCTCTGACCTGTCTGTCTCTGACCTGACTGTCTGACCCATCTGTCTCTGACCTGTCTGTCTCTGACCTGTCTGTCTCTGACCTGTCTGTCTCTGACTATGTCCTGTCTGTCTCCTGACCTGTCTGTCTCTGACTATTTCCTGTCTGTCTCCTGACCTGTCTGTCTCTGACTATGTCCTGTCTGTCTCTGACCTGTCTGTCTCTGACTATGTCCTGTCTGTGTCCTGACCTGTCTCTCTCTGACTATGTCCTGTCTGTCTCCTGACCTGTCTGTCTCTGACCTGTCTGTCTCTGACTATGTCCTGTCTCCTGTATGATCTGTCTGTCTGACCCATCTGTCTCTGACCTGTCTGTAGCTCTGACCTGTCTGTCTCTGACCTGTCTGTCTCTGACTATGTCCTGTCTCCTGTATGATCTGTCTGTCTGACCTGTCTGCCTCTGACCCGTCTGCCTCTGACCTGTCTGTCTCTGACCCGTCTGTCTCTGACCTGTCTGTCTCTGACCTGTCTGTGTCTGACCTGTCTGTCTCTGACCCATCTGTCTCTGACCTATCTGTCTCTGACCTGTCTGTCTCTGACCTGTCTGTCTCTGACCTGTCTATCTCTGACCTGTCTGTCTCTGACCTGTCTGTCTCTGACCTGTCTATCTCTGACCTGTCTGTCTCTGACCTGTCTGTCTCTGACCTGTCTGTCTCTGACCTGTCTGTCTCTGACCTGTCTGTCTCTGACCTGTCTGTCTCTGACCTGTCTGTCTCTGACCTGTCTGTCTCTGACCTGTCTGTCTCTGACCTGTCTGTCTCTGACCTGTCTGTCTCTGACCTGTCTGTCTCTGACCTGTCTGTCTCTGACCTGTCTGTCTCTGACCTGTCTGTCTCTGACCTGTCTGTCTCTGACCTGTCTGTCTCTGACCTGTCTGTCTCTGACCTGTCTGTCTCTGACCTGTCTGTCTCTGACCTGTCTGTCTCTGACCTGTCTGTCTCTGACCTGTCTGTCTCTGACCTGTCTGTCTCTGACCTGTCTGTCTCTGACCTGTCTGTCTCTGACCTGTCTGTCTCTGACCTGTCTGTCTCTGACCTGTCTGTCTCTGACCTGTCTGTCTCTGACCTGTCTGTCTCTGACCTGTCTGTCTCTGACCTGTCTGTCTCTGACCTGTCTGTCTCTGACCTGTCTGTCTCTGACCTGTCTGTCTCTGACCTGTCTGTCTCTGACCTGTCTGTCTCTGACCTGTCTGTCTCTGACCTGTCTGTCTCTGACCTGTCTGTCTCTGACCTGTCTGTCTCTGACCTGTCTGTCTCTGACCTGTCTGTCTCTGACCTGTCTGTCTCTGACCTGTCTGTCTCTGACCTGTCTGTCTCTGACCTGTCTGTCTCTGACCTGTCTGTCTCTGACCTGTCTGCCTCTGACCTGTCTGTCTCTGACCCGTCTGTGTCTGACCCGTCTGTCTCTGACCTGTCTGTCTCTGACCTGTCTGTCTCTGACCTGTCTGCCTCTGACCTGTCTGTCTGTCGCTCCTCAGGTGGACATCTTCTCTCTGATTGGATGGATGTTCTGACGGGTCAGCTGATCCAGGATCAGGTCTTTCTGTAGCTCCATTTCCACCCAAACTTTAGTTTTTGTGTTATTTATTATTATTTTTTTTACCAAATCAAAGTTGTTGTTTTCTGTCAGGTGATAACCTCATCGAAGCTCCGCCCACTGCTGAGCCCTTCCCTGCTTTAACAGCCAATAGAATGAACCAGCCGACGGAGGCGGAGTTAGACCAGGAAATGGAGGACAAGGTGACATTTCTCATCCTTCCTCATTGACTTTTTTCAGTTATCAATGCAAATGCATAAAATCTGGACCCCAATCAGCTGTTTACAGTCGGCGTTAATCTCTGTTGTTTTCATTTTTTACACCTGCTTTCTTATGGACTATTCTATACAAACATTTATAAACAAGTTTTGTTTTGTATTTTATGTTGTGGTAGTGACGTGTGATGTCACTGAGTGTATTTCAATGAACAGGAAGTAGGCATCAAACTTTTTAGACCACAAAGCATTGTAAAATCCTGACTATGTTGTGGTGCGTTCAGGTGCAGACCTGGGCTCAGTCTATGATTTACACGGTGGAGGAACTGGAGTGTAAAATCTGCTACAACCGCTACAACACCCGCAGCAGGAAACCCAAACTGCTGGGCTGTCTGCACCGAGTCTGCGCCAAGTGTCTGAAGAAGATGGTCGACCTGGGTGAGTTCACCTGACAGGTGTGCTGACCGCATTTTATTTATGTCGAAAAGTTCTGATGAAAAGTTCCCGCCAGCACTTCAGCTACGACCTGTAACCGTAGATTCAAGTTGATTTGACGTTTCAGATGAAGAGGTTTCTGAAAACAGCAGAGAGACAGCTTCTTTGGGGGCGGAGCTACAGCTTCCTGTGTTTTTTAGGAAAAACTTTCTGCATGACGGATCTGCCATTCTGTCATGTGACTGTTCCCAGGAGACTCCTCCCCCTCCGTCATCAGCTGCCCGTTCTGCCGCCACGAGACCTACATACCTGAGGAGGAGGTGAGACAGGTTACTGAGGAGGAGGTGAGACGGGTTACTGAGGAGGTGAGATAGGTTATGGAGGAGGTGAGATAGGTTACTGAGGAGGAGGTGAGACAGGTTACTCTGGAACAGGTGAGACAGGTTACTAAGAAGGAGGTGAGACAGGTTACTAAGCAGGAGGTGAGACAGGTTACTGAGGAGGAGGGCAGACAGGTTACTGAGGAGGTGAGACAAGTTACAGAGGAAAAGGTGAGACAGGTTCCAAGGAGGAGGTGAGACAAGTTACTGAGGAAAAGGGGAGACACATTACTGAGGAGCTAGATTACTGAGGAGGAAGTGAGACAAGTTACTGAGGAAAAGGTGAGACAAGTTACTGAGGAAAAGGTGAGACATGTTACTGAGGAGGAGGTGAGACAAGCTACTGAGGAGGAGGTGAGACACATTAATGAGGAGGTGAGATAAGTAACAGAGGAAAAGGTGAGACACTTTAATGAGGATGTGAGACAGATTACTGAGGAGGAAGTGAGACAAGTTACTGAGGAAAAGGTGAGACATGTTACTGAGGAGGAGGTGAGACAAGCTACTGAGGAGGTGAGACACATTAATGAGAAGGTGAGACAAGTAACAGAGAAAAAAGTGAGACACTTTAATGAGGAGGTGAGACAGGTTACTGAGGAACAGGTGAGACAGGTTACTGAGGAAGTGAGACAGGTTACTGAGGAGGTGAGACAAGCTACCGAGGAAAAGGTGAGACACATTAATGAGGAGGTGAGACATGTTACTGAGGAACAGGTGAGACAGGTTACTGAAGAGGTGAGACAAGTTACCGAGGAAAATGTAAGACAGGTTCCAAGGAGGAGGTGAGACAAGATACTGAGGAAAAGGTGAGACACATTACTGAGGAGGTGAGACAGGTTACTCAGGAACAGGTGAGACAGGTTACTGAGGAGGAGGTGAGACAAGTTACTGAGGAAAAGGTGAGACACATTACTGAGGAGGTGAGACAGGTTACTGAGGAGGAAGTGAGACAAGTTACTGAGGAAAAGGTGAGACACATAAATGAGGAGGTGAGACATGTTACTGAGGAAAAGGTGAGACAGGTTACTGAGGAGGAGGTGAGACAAGCTACTGAGGAGGAGAGACACATTAATAAGAAGGTGAGACAAGTAACAGAGGAAAAGGTGAGACACATTAATGAGGAGGTGAGACATGTTCCTGAGGAATAGGTGAGACAGGTTACTGAGGAAGTGAGACAGGTTACTGAGGAGGAGGTGAACCACATTGATGAGGCGGTGAGACAAGTTACAGAGGAAAAGGTGAGACACATTAATGAGGAGGTGAGACATGTTATTGAGGAGGAGGTGAGACACGTTACAGAGGAAAAGGTGAGACACATTAATGAGAAGGTGAGACAGGTTACTGAGAAACAGGTGAGACAGGTTACTGAGGAAGTGAGACAGGTTACTGAGGAGGAGGTGAAACAAATTAATGAGGAGGTGAGACAAGTAACAGAGGAAAAGGTGAGACACATTAATGAGGAGGTGAGACAGGTTACTGAGAAACAGGTGAGACAGGTTACTGAGAAACAGGTGAGACAGGTTACTGAGGAAGTGAGACAAGTTACTGAGGAGGAGGTGAAACAAATTAATGAGGAGTGAGACAAGTAACAGAGGAAAAGGTGAGACACATTAATGAGGAGGTGAGACAGGTTACTGAGAAACAGGTGAGACAGGTTACTGAGGAACAGGTGAGACAGGTTACTGAGGAACAGGTGAGACAGGTTACTGAGGAGGAAGTGAGACAAGTTACAGAGGATAAGGTGAGACACATTAATGAGGAGGTGAGACAGATTACTGAGGAACAGGTGAAACATTTTACTGAGGAGGAGGTGAGACAGGTTACTCAGGAACAGGTGAGACAAGTTACTGATGAGGAAGTGAGACACATTAATGAGGAGGTGAGACAGGTTACTGAGGAATGGGTGAGACAGGTTACTGAGGAGGAGGTGAGACAAGTTACTGATGAGGAAGTGAGACGTGTTACTGAGGAGGAGGTGAGACAGGTGAATGAGGAGGAGGTGAGACAGGTGAATGAGAAGGTTAGACATGTTACATAAAAGGAGACACTAAGCAGAGGAAGTGAGACAGATTACTGAGGAACAGGTGAGACAGATTACTCAGTAGGTGATAAAGTTTACAGAAAAAGAAGGCAAGACAGATATTGTATGTAGAGCGAGTTCGGATGTTGTCAGTCCAAACAATGGGCGTTATCAACTGTCATCATCCCCATTTGTAGCGGCGAATAGGTCACAATCTACCTCCTAGCATGTTTATCAGAACGTTATCAGCGTTGTTATCGCTATGAATAGGCAGCGTGTTTCTGCGAACCCGGAAGTGTTGTGTTTTTGTTTTTTTCAGATTATGTAACCGTTTTCCTGAACCTAACCTTAAACCTGACCCAGAGGACCAACCCTAAACCTAACCAAGACCCTAAACCTAACCAAGACCCTAAACCTAACCAAGACCCTAAACCTAACCAAGACTCTAAACCTAACCAAGACCCTAAACCTAACCAAGACCCTAAACCTAACCAAGACCCTAAACCTAACCAAGACCCTAAACCTAACCAAGACCCTAAACCTAACCAAGACTCTAAACCTAACCAAGACCCTAAACCTAACCAAGACCCTAAACCTAACCAAGACCCTAAACCTAACCAAGACCCTAAACCTAACCAAGACCCTAAACCTAACCAAGACTCTAAACCTAACCAAGACCCTAAACCTAACCAAGACCCTAAACCTAACCAAGACTCTAAACCTAACCAAGACTCTAAACCTAACCAAGACCCTAAACCTAACCAAGACCCTAAACCTAACCAAGACTCTAAACCTAACCAAGACCCTAAACCTAACCAAGACCCTAAACCTAACCAAGACCCTAAACCTAACCAAGACCCTAAACCTAACCAAGAGCCTTTACTCTAAACCTAACCACGTAGCTAAAGACGGAGTCTGCTGTCATCACTTGTAACGGTGACAACGTACCTTTAAACCTCCTAGGAGGTACAGGAGGGGCAATCTGACCGCTACGTATGGGGATGATAGTAACTGATAACGGCCATTTAATGGTTGATAACATCCAAAGCGGGTGGTATGTAAGACAGGTTACTCCTCCTGTCAGATTTAAAGAATTTTAGGTCAAACAGCCTGTCTGTCTTCTCAATCTGCCTGTCTCCTGCTAGTCTCCGACCTGTCTCTCTCCCACCTGTCTGTCTTCAGGTCTGGTTAATGGAGGACGACCGGCACATCCTGGCAGTTCTGTCCTGTCAGAATGGATTCCAGCAGGAAGGAGGTCCAGGAGGTTCTGAGGTGATCCTGACCCCCACCAGTCTGAATGGTAAAACCAGCTGCTGGGTCTGTGTGGTTCTGATCCAGAGGTTCTGGTAAGTTCTGGTGTCACGTGTCTGCAGGGGGAGGAGAAGGCGTGGAACACTGCTCCTCAGACTGTCTGGTCATCACCATCATGGAGCTTCCTGAACGGACTCCGTCCTCAGACTCTCTGAGCGTGCTCAACGTGCTGGGTCTCTACCGCCGCCCCAGCCTGGACTCGCTGCCCTGCAGCCTGCTGTCCCACAAGTGTCCCACCTGGACGTCCCACAGCGTCCCCCGTTGTCTTCTGGGGGTTTTATGTCTGGTCAGTACATCCAGAACCATCCAACTCTAGGGACACACAACATGACCTTTAGAGAATTTTCATGTTCTAGAAAGAAGAGGGTACTCATCATGTGTGAATGTTCTCCAGGTTCCACCACACGGTTCCTCATCAGTTATGGTTAAAATCTGCACGATGAAAGTGAAACACATTTAAAATCAAACAGAACGTCTGACAGAACTACAGAACATCTGACAGAACTACAGAACATCTGATAGAACTACAGAACGTCTGACAGAACTACAGAAAATCTGACAGAACTACAGAACATCTGATAGAACTACAGAACGTCTGACAGAACTACAGAACATCTGACAGAACTACAGAACGTCTGACAGAACTACAGAACGTCTGACAGAACTACAGAACATCTGACAGAACTACAGAACATCTGACAGAACTACAGAACATCTGACAGAACTACAGAACGTCTGACAGAACTACAGAACATCTGACAGAACTACAGAACATCTGATAGAACTACAGAACGTCTGACAGAACTACAGAACATCTGACAGAACTACAGAACATCTGATAGAACTACAGAACATCTGACAGAACTACAGAACATCTGACAGAACTACAGAACATCTGACAGAACTACAGAACATCTGACAGAACTACAGACTACAGAACATCTGACAGAACTACAGAACATCTGACAGAACTACAGAACATCTGACAGAACTACAGAACGTCTGACAGAACTACAGAACGTCTGACAGAACTACAGAACATCTGACAGAACTACAGAACGTCTGACAGAACTACAGAACGTCTGACAGAACTACAGAACGTCTGACAGAACTACAGAACATCTGACAGAACTACAGAACATCTGACAGAACTACAGAACATCTGACAGAACTACAGAACGTCTGACAGAACTACAGAACATCTGACAGAACTACAGAACATCTGACAGAACTACAGAACGTCTGACAGAACTACAGAACGTCTGACAGAACTACAGAACATCTGACAGAACTACAGAACGTCTGACAGAACTACAGAACATCTGACAGAACTACAGAACGTCTGACAGAACTACAGAACGTCTGACAGAACTACAGAACATCTGACAGAACTACAGAACAACAGAACGTCTGACAGAACTACAGAACATCTGACAGAACTACAGAACGTCTGACAGAACTACAGAACATCTGACAGAACTACAGAACGTCTGACAGAACTACAGAACGTCTGACAGAACTACAGAACGTCTGACAGAACTACAGAACATCTGACAGAACTACAGAACGTCTGACAGAACTACAGAACATCTGACAGAACTACAGAACGTCTGACAGAACTACAGAACATCTGACAGAACTACAGAACGTCTGACAGAACTACAGAACGTCTGACAGAACTACAGAACATCTGACAGAACTACAGAACATCTGACAGAACTACAGAACATCTGACAGAACTACAGAACATCTGACAGAACTACAGAACGTCTGACAGAACTACAGAACGTCTGACAGAACTACAGAACATCTGACAGAACTACAGAACATCTGACAGAACTACAGAACATCTGACAGAACTACAGAACATCTGACAGAACTACAGAACATCTGACAGAACTACAGAACATCTGACAGAACTACAGAACGTCTGATAGAACTACAGAACATCTGACAGAACTACAGAACATCTGACAGAACTACAGAACATCTGACAGAACTACAGAACGTCTGACAGAACTACAGAACATCTGACAGAACTACAGAACATCTGACAGAACTACAGAACGTCTGACAGAACTACAGAACATCTGACAGAACTACAGAACGTCTGACAGAACTACAGAACATCTGACAGAACTACAGAACATCTGACAGAACTACAGAACATCTGACAGAACTACAGAACATCTGACAGAACTACAGAACGTCTGACAGAACTACAGAACGTCTGACAGAACTACAGAACATCTGACAGAACTACAGAACATCTGACAGAACTACAGAACGTCTGACAGAACTACAGAACATCTGACAGAACTACAGAACATCTGACAGAACTACAGAACATCTGATAGAACTACAGAACGTCTGACAGAACTACAGAACATCTGACAGAACTACAGAACATCTGACAGAACTACAGAACGTCTGACAGAACTACAGAACATCTGACAGAACTACAGAACGTCTGACAGAACTACAGAACATCTGACAGAACTACAGAACGTCTGACAGAACTACAGAACGTCTGACAGAACTACAGAACATCTGACAGAACTACAGAACATCTGACAGAACTACAGAACATCTGACAGAACTACAGAACGTCTGACAGAACTACAGAACGTCTGACAGAACTACAGAACATCTGACAGAACTACAGAACGTCTGACAGAACTACAGAACATCTGACAGAACTACAGAACATCTGACAGAACTACAGAACGTCTGACAGAACTACAGAACGTCTGACAGAACTACAGAACATCTGACAGAACTACAGAACGTCTGACAGAACTACAGAACATCTGACAGAACTACAGAATGTCTGACAGAACTACAGAACGTCTGACAGAACTACAGAACGTCTGACAGAACTACAGAACATCTGACAGAACTACAGAACATCTGACAGAACTACAGAACGTCTGACAGAACTACAGAACATCTGATAGAACTACAGAACATCTGGACTGGATCAGTCCTATAGCTGCATTGTAAGTTTCAGAGCTGAACTGTGGACGTCCTCCTGCGTCCAGCAGTGTCTCTCGTCCTTGAGGTTCAGGTGCTCAGATGAGTCAGCGCTGACTCCAGGTAAATCTGGACAGGTGTTGTTCACCATGCTGTTTCTTTCCAGGTGTACTTCAGCTCGCTGCCTCTGGGGATCTACCTGCTGATGTTCGGCCAGCTGTTGATGGGCGTCGTCCTCGTCAGTCTGGTTCCGTGCACGCTGCTGCTCCTCGTTCTTTATGGTTTCTGTCAGTGCATGTGCCACGAGGTGAGGGAGGTCCTGACCACAAGCAGGCTGCCCTGACAGCAGGAGGATCCACTTCCACGGCAACAAAAAGACAGTCTGCTGCCATGGCAACAACAACAGGATGACACGCTGCCATGGCAACGACAACCAACAATGGATCCATCAACACCAGACCACGAGCATCAAAACAACGGAGCAACAGAACAACAGGAAACATCAACCCACCTGAATATTGAACGTTTAGGCTGTGACATCACACAGGCCCCTCCCCTTCTGAGCACCAGCATGTCCCTTTTGTCAAACAGCCAATCAGACAAGGACCAGATGGGGCCGAGATGGTGTAGAGGCAGGGCAGCCGGCTCAGGACCGGAAGGTCCCGGGTTCGATCCCCGGTCACTGCATACCTCGTTGTGTCCCCTGGCAAGACACTTAACCCCAAGTTGCTCCCGGTAGGACTGGCAGCGCCTTGCATGGCAGGCTACCGCTACCGGTGTATGAATGTGTGTATGAATGGGTGGATGGCTGGTACGGTAAAGCGCTTTGGGGCCCCTCATAGGGGTCTGGAAAGCGCTATGTAAGTAAGCTCCATTTACCATGTTCAACAAAACTGTGCTCGTCTTCTTCCTGTTAGTCAGCTCACCAAAATAAAACGTCACCAAGACCCAACCGGTCATCGCCTGGTGGTTCTGATGTGCACAACAGAAAAAGATGAACTTCCTCCAGGTTCGTCGGACACCAACCTCCTCACATAGACCACGGTCTGGGATTAGTCTGTTACCATGGACATTTCCATTCAACCTTTATTTACACAGGTTAGTCCCATTGAGCCTCGGGGACTCGTTTACAAGAGAGCCCTGAGATGGACCTGGCCTCAGACAGAGCTGGAGTAGATGTTGACCTGCTTCACGGTACTGTACTTCAACATGTTTCTTGATCTGCGCAGCCGGAGGTCGTGTTCTGATCATCAACGCTCACCTCCAGGAGGATTTGTTGGTCTGTGGACTCTGATCTGAGCGGGTGCAGACAGACAGGCTGTGTGTGCAGACAGACAGGCTGTGTGTGCAGACAGACAGGCTGTGTGTGCAGACAGACAGGCTGTGAACTATTGTTGATCCAGATGTAAATACACAAAACATTCCATCTGTAAATATGGAGCTCGGGGAGAGTTTTGGCAGCCATCTTGAGAAAACCTTTGTTAGTCGATGTTTACATGTGGAAACCATTACCTCCTTGTTCTTGTACATCATGACATCAGTCCATACGCCCTCAGAGAAATCCCTATTTTACTTAAATAAATATATATCACATATAATACCACGTTACCAGGTCTGCTTTCTTCCACATGGAAAATATTTCTAAAATGGTAAAAAAAATATTTAAAAAAATACCACTATAGATTTCTACTCTGTAGGGGACGACTTTTCTCACTTAAAAGGCTGGAGTGGGAAGACGTTTTAAATTGTGTAAGAAACTATGTTCACCTCACCTGCAAATTAATCCCCCTCCCCTCACCCTTGAGGGTCATCAGGGCCTTTGTCCCCCTCCCTCTTGAGGGTCATGAGGGTCTTTGTCCCCTCCCTCCTGAGGGTCATCAGGGTCTTTGTCCCCCTCCCTCCTGAGGGTCATAAGATTATTTGTCCCCCTCCCTCTTGAGGGTCATCAGGATCTTTGTTCCTCCTCCTGAGGATCATCAGGGTCTTTTCCCCCCTCCTTCCTGAGGGTCATTGGAGTCTTTGTTTCTCTCCCCTCCCTCCTGAGGGTCATCGGGGTCATTGTCCCCCTCCCTCCTGAGGGTCATCAGGGTCTTGTCCCCCTCCCTCCTGAGGGTCATCAGGGTCTTTGTCCCCCTCCCTCCTGAGGGTCATCAGGGTCTTTGTCCCCCTCCTTCCTGAGTGTCATCTGGGTCTTTGTTTCTCTCCCCTCCCTCCTGAGGATCATCAGGGTCTTTGTCCCCCTCCCTCCTGAGGGTCATCAGATTCTTTGTCCCCCTCCCTCCTGAGGGTCATCAGGGTCTTTGTCCCCCTCCTTCCTGAGGGTCATTGGAGTCTTTGTTTCTCTCCCCTCCCTCCTGAGGGTCATCGGGGTCTTTGTCCCCCTCCCTCCTGAGGGTCATCGGGGTCTTTGTCCCCCTCCCTCCTGAGGGTCATCGGGGTCTTTGTCCCCTCCCTCCTGAGGGTCATCAGATTCTTTGTCCCCCTCTCTCCTGAGGGTCATCAGGGTTTTGTCCCCCTCCCTCCTGAGGGTCATCAGGGTCTTTGTCCCCTTTCTTCCTGAGGGTCATCAGGGTCTTTGTTTCTCTCCTCTCCCTCCTGAGAGTCATCAGAGTCTTTGTCCCCCTCCCTCCTGAGGGTCATCAGAGTCTTTGTCCCTCTCTCTCCTGAGGGTCATCAGGGTCTTTGTCCCCCTCCCTCCTGAGGGTCATCAGAGTCTTTGTCCCCCTCCCTCCTGAGGGTCATCAGGGTCTTTGTCCCCTCCCTCCTGAGGGTCATCAGGGTCTTTGTCCCCTCCCTCCTGAGGGTCATCAGGGTCTTTGTCCCCTCCCTCCTGAGGGTCATCAGGGTCTTTGTCCCCTCCCTCCTGAGGGTCATCAGGGTCTTTGTCCCCCTCCCTCCTGAGGGTCATGAGGGTCTTTGTCCCCTCCCTCCTGAGGGTCATCAGGGTCTTTGTCCCCCTCCCTCCTGAGGGTCATGAGGGTCTTTGTCCCCTCCCTCCTGAGGGTCATCAGGGTCTTTGTCCCCTCCCTCCTGAGGGTCATCAGGGTCTTTGTCCCCCTCCCTCTTGAGGGTCATGAGGGTCTTTGTCCCCTCCCTTCTGAGGGTCATCAGGGTATTTGTCCCCCTCCCTCCTGAGGGTCATCGGGGTCTTTGTCCCCTCCCTCTTGAGGGTCATGAGGGTCTTTGTCCCCTCCCTCCTGAGGGTCATCAGGGTATTTGTCCCCCTCCCTCCTGAGGGTCATGAGGGTCTTTATCCCCTCCCTCCTGAGGGTCATCAGGGTCTTTGTCCCCTCCCTCCAGAGGGTCATTGGGGTCTTTGTTTCTCTACCCGCACAAAAAAACGTGAAGACAAGTCCAAACGTCTTCTCTCCACAGCTTCTCCTGAGCACATTCTGATCGGGTCAGTTGGTTCTGGATTAGTACCAGTATTTGTTTTACGTGATGTTCTCAGATGTGGATCTAAAGAGTGTTTTTAGGGTTCTGGATTTCTGATTTGACTCACTTTAACGGCCCCTTCTGAATCCTGATATCAAATCAGAACTTCCTGAGGTATTCGTAGCTCCGCCTTCTGTCACACAACAACAAGAACAGTTCTGAATAGATTGGGGCCTCGTCTGGTTCTGTTCCAGGTAGAACATTTTCAGGCCTGAATGGTTTTGGACCTGTTCTGGTCTGATCTGAGCTGGAACACCTGTTGATGTTCTTCGTGTGATTTTAAACTTCATCTCCTGGAAGGAAAGGATCAGATCAACACCACGCTCCACCTGCACAGGTAAACCCTAACAGAGAAGTCTACCTGGAAGGCGGAGCCTCCTGGGACTTGAGAGGACTCGGGACTCAGCTGTTCTCCCTTTAATTAAAAGCACAGAGGTTCTCCTGAGAGCAGCAGAACAAGAGTGTTGATAGAAACCTGCCTGCTGCTCAGTCCTCCACCAGAGAAGAAGAAGGTGCACGGAGTCGAGATCAGCAGCAGTTCCTCCCCAAGTTAGTTACGTTATCTTTATCCAGGTTTAAAAAAAATGTTCTGATGTTCTCAGATTGTTCTCTGAATTTCTGCAGTCTGGTCTTCAAAAGGTTTTTAGAAGATTTTTTAATTCTGTTAAATTTTCCACACAAAGAATAACAACATTTAATAATTGTTCCAGATGTTTCTTATTCTTCACATCAGGTTATCTTCAGCTGGTTTTCTTTGGTTGGTTCTCTTCAACTTCTTCTCTGTTCTCTTCATCTGGTTCTCTTTAGCAGGTTCTTTTCTACTGGTTCTCTTGTTTTTATTCAGATGGTTCTCTGTTCTCTTCAGCTGGTACTTTTTGGCTAGTTCTCTATAGTTGCTTCTCTTTAGCTGGGTCTCATCTACCGGATTATAAAGTGTTACCACTGATTCTTTTCTTTTTTAATTCAGCTGGTACTTTTCATCTGGTTTCTTCTTAGTTGGTTCTCTTCATCTGGTTGCTCTTGTTCTCTTTAACTGGTTCTCATCTGGTTCTCTTAAGCTGGTTCTCCTGTGCTAGTTCTCTTCAACTGGATCTCTTCTGCTTCTCTTTGGCTGGGTCTCTTCAAATCTCTGTTCTCTTCAGCTGGTTCTTTTTGTGTGGTTTTCTTTAATTGCTTTTTGGCTGGGTCTGGTCTCCTCAACTGGTTCTTTTCATCTGTTTTTTTTTAGTTGGTTCTCTTGAACTGGTTTTCTGGTTCTCTTCAACTGGTTCTTTTCATCGGTTTTTTCTTAGTTGGTTCTTTTCAACTGGTTCTCCTGTTTAGATGGTTCTCTGTTCTCTTCAGCTGGTACCTTTTGTGTGGTTTTCTTTAATTGCTTCTTTTTGGCTGGGTCTCCTCAACTGGTTCTTTTCATCTGTTTTTTTTTTTTCTTAGTTCTCTTGAACTGGTTCTCTGGTTCTCTTCAACTGGTTCTTTTCATCTGTTTTTTTCTTAGTTGGTTCTCTTGAACTGGTTTTCTGGTTCTCTTCAACTGGTTCTTTTCATCTGTTTTTTCTTAGTTGGTTCTTTTCAACTGGTTCTCCTGTTTAGATGGTTCTCTGTTCTCTTCAGCTGGTACCTTTTGTGTGGTTTTCTTTAATTGCTTCTTTTTGGCTGGGTCTCCTCAACTGGTTCTTTTCATCTGTTTTTTTTTTTCTTAGTTGGTTCTCTTGAACTGGTTCTCTGGTTCTCTTCAACTGGTTCTTTTCATCTGTTTTTTTCTTAGTTGGTTCTCTTGAACTGGTTTTCCTCTGGTTCTCTTCAACTGGTCCTTCTCTTTTCTCTTGGTTCTTTTCATCTGGTTCTCTTCTGGTTCTTAGACGTGTTCCAGTGCACCTGCCTCAATCCATCCAACCATCATCTTTACCCACTTCTTCCTTTTTGGGTCGTGGGGGTCATGGTGTCCATGTCCAGCTATCACTGTGTGAGAGGCAGGGGACACCCTGGACAGGTCTCCAGTCCATCACAGGGACACAGAGACAAACAACCATTCACACTCTCCTAGGGACAAATTAAAGTTACCAATCAGTCTAACATGTATGTTTTTGGTCTGTGGGAGGAAACTAAAGTGGAAAACCTATATGCACAGACCATGCAAACTACACCCAGAAAGGCCCCCGGGCCGGGATTTGAACCTGCTCGCTGAGAGGCAGCCGCTCTACCAGTTGTACCACCGTGCTGCCCCCTAATCCTGAGAGCAAAACGATGAAGCACGTTGCATTCAAGTGCTGTGTCAGTTTGCGAATGTGGAAAATCCCGAGCTGTCCCCATCTCTCACACAGCCCGTGTGTCTGACAGCATCACACACCCCTGCTCCCATCAGGTTGGTGATGACATCATGAGTCGGTGGCGTCGTTCAGTGGACGAGCTGGCAGCGAGGCGGAGACAGCTGTTGGAGTGTGAGCGTGCTCAGGGCGCTCTGGGTCGAGTCACTTCCTGTTTCCAACAGTTGGCGGCGTCACTCGGAAGCTCGGCTGACAGCAGCTTCCTGCGAGAAGAGCTGGATGAGACCAGAGCGCTGTCTCACAGGATATGCACCGGTACCCGTCTGTCTCTCATCAGCTGTCTTATTCTCACCTACCTGTCATCTGTCTGTCTATTATCTAACTGTCTGTCTCTTAACTTGTCTTTCTGTAGGTCTGTCTCGCCGCCTGCTATCCCTGCTTTCAGACTGTGACTCCGCCCACTCAGGAGTAGAGGACAGACAGGTGTCAGAGCGTCTCTGGGTCCTCTTCTTGTCGGCGGTGGAGTACTTCCTGTCTGACCTCAGAAAGGCCAAAGATCTGATTGGACGGTTTCCTCTAACTCAGCGTTCAAACAGGCGCTCTCTGGTCAACACAGGTGAGTTGCTTGCTCCGCCCCCTTCCTGTGGAAGCTCTGTGATTGGCTGATATTTATTTCTCCCCCATGCCCTTCAGAACTTTAGTGTTCTGGGTTGTGGTTCCAATGCACCAGTACCCGACCTGAGAACTAACTGGTCTTGGTTTAAGAACCAGGGTGATATTTTTGTCAAACCAAAACAATGGACCTTACCAAGCTCCGCCCAGAAACGCCCCCTAAGCTCCGACCGGGCTGCATGTCTCCCAAGCGCAGCATTAGTTTCAATGGAAACATGGTGTCGACTGACTCTACAGGGTATTTCTGAGTCGAATAGTGTATCATTTCTGCCAGATTCCAACAAAATATATATCAGCCATGACAATGGACAGGGGAACCAACAAGTTCATGTTTTTATTTTTTGGACGTTATCAAGTTGTTTGAGCCACGCGATGCCTCCAACAGCATGCGCGTCACAGCTAATGCTACCGTCTGATGAGGAAAACATCAGTTCCTCACACGCTCAGCATTATTACAGCTGTGGACAGGATCACTGATGCCTATTGTCCTGCAAGGCTGGGTAAGTCAGGCATTCATGGTTTTGAGGGTTACTTTTGAAATCAGTGATTTCTGTTGTTGGCAAAACGTTTGAGTGTGCCTTGGTCGCAAAGCTAATGCTAACTGTAATCTCCATTGGTTAGCCGTTGCTGCTTTAGCTGCTAAACACGCCGACAGCGACTTTTGTGAGGGCTAACGAGCTCAGCCGTTCGGTGTGTTAGTTAAAATCCAGCCTTCGTGTCACGATTTTGTGCAGTTTTAGGTGAAATCGACAGTAGAGCTCGTTGTGTTAGCTAGCTCATGTGGAGTTAGCAGAGCTGTTTCTTCCCAACTTCCAGGACGTTCAGTGAACTGTGGCTTTCTCTCATCGTGACCGCGTGTTGTTAACTAGCAGGTTTCAAAAGCAGGTCAACCCTTCTCTGCTGGTGAAAGAAATAATTGTTCAGTTTTGTGGTCGTGCACAAGCTTTGATCCAAGCAAGGCATTCAGTTTCACATTTAGGGAAACGGTGAATTTTACTTCCACAAATACGGTCAGGGTACCTGACATCTCCTGTACAGATACCCCACTGACAGTGGAGGACCATTTTTCCAGCCCTGACGCAAAAAAATTCTGCACGTATGCTAGCTAGCAATGTAAGTTAGCATGTGTTTATTACTACCGTAGCGTTTGTTTTGTGAGACCGGCACGCACGTGGTAGCTGCGCTGTGACGTGTTATGGGCATTAGCCAATGAAACGCGGTCCTGTGGGCGGAGCTTGGTAAGGTCCATTCAGGAGAAACAGTAACCCTAGTAGGACCAGGTTTGGTCCAGCCCTGATCCTAGACAACATTTGGAACACAAATGCTCTTTAATAATAATAATAATAATAAATTCAATTTATAACGCACTTTTCATTACTGAAAATCTCAAAGTGCTACACATATATTGAATGCTACACACATTCATAAACCGGTGGCGGCAGACTACCATGCAAGGTGCTTTCCAGTCCTACCGGGAGCAACTCAGGGTTAAGTGTCTTGCCCAAGGACACAACGACACATGGTGCGGGTCCCGGGAGTCGAACCGCCAACTTTCCGATCGGGAGACGACTGCCATTACCACTACACCACGGCCGCCCTCTTTAGGCATCCCCGTAACCTCACTGTGAATCAGGAACCTTTCTTAAGACCCCAGATGTATCTGGTACTTTTCTAAATAATCATTGAAGCCAAGCATTGAGCTCCACTTTCCTGAAGGTTCTTTAAGGTTCTCGGTACCATCTGGAGAACTTTGGGATCTTCTTGGATTCTCCTCCAGAACTAGCTCTAAATGTCATTGCAAAAGATTCCTTCTATCTTAAAGAGAAACATTGTCCTTGTTTGTCTTTCTCTGTCCTCACCCGTCTGTCCACTCAGGGTGTATCGATGGTCTGATGGGCATTGCAGCTCGGGTGGTTCTGGTCCAGGTGCCTTGGCTCACATTGGAGGAGGGACCAAGTGCTGATCTGACCAATCACATTGCAGGACTAGAGGCCATGCTGGGTGAGATGCAGCTGAAGGTGAGTCAGAACTTCCTCCTGTCAGAAACTTTGGACCATCATGTATTTTGTTGATCACAAACTGGTTCTGCAGGTTCCTGTGGCGTTCTGGTCAGTGGAGGCGACCCAGCCGGCGTGGACTGAGGCTCACAGTGAGCTCCATGATCCAGATGATAGCCTTGAGGACTTGATGGAGGTGGTCTCCAACGACAACATGTCTGCCTGCTGCGGACTCACATGCGTCGGATAGACCCATCCAGCTGCAGAACCTGTTTGTACCAACAGGAAGTCAGTGGTTCAGACTTAATAAATCCTGTGTCGAAGTCAATGTGTCAGTCCAGTTCTTTAATTGTTGCAGGGAACATTTTTCAGTGGAATCGTTCAAACGATCATTCAAGCTCCACATTTTTAAACACAAAAGTTTTTGAAAAGATGCAGATCAGTTGAAATTCAAGATGGCTGCCACATCTGGTACAGGAATGTTTTACATTAAAGGTGCTATGTGTAACTTTCTGTAGAGCACAAAACTTAGAAATATTTTCAACAGGCAAAGCATTCTGATCCCTCCCCCTCAGAGCCATATATGGCTCTGCCCCCCTTGCTCTGCTGAAATTCAAATTCAAGCTCTGTTTTTATTGGCTGATTCAAATTCAAGCTCTGTTTTTATTGGCTGGTTACAAACTCTGTTTTTATTGGCTGGTTAACGGCGGGTCACTCTGTGTTTTTAGTGTTTTTATAAATGCTGATAGAGAAGCAAGGGGACTATAGTTTTTTTCAGAGATTACTTTGTCTAACACCAGTCTGGCAGTAGTGACAGAGTGAAGAAATATGTTAAACATATATAGTTACAGACTGCCCTACAAAATTACATAGTGCAGCTTTAAGAGTGGAGATCATCTGGATGTGGACACCAAGGACAACACTCCTCCCTGTGCAGCTAAACTGCTGAGCAGTGTTGCCTGGTGAGAAATGTAGGATTATCGTACTAGAGACGTAAAATTATCGTATTTTGAGGAAAATTATCGTGCACCCGTCATAACCAAAATAACAAGTCTAATGATGCGCTACTCTAGTGTTGAATAGTGTAGAGAGGTGAAAAACAAGGCAATAGCAAATTAAAGCAATAATTAAGAAAATAGGAAAATAGACACCCCAACATAATTTTTATTTTTATATCTTTAATTTCTCATTGTAATAAGTTCTTTAGTGTCATCTTAGTTGGTCCTATGCAATTTCACACACAACCGCTAGAGGCGCTGTTGCGTTGGTGGCATAGAGAAGATTGAGCACACAAGAAGAATAAATCTTCCTGTTAGACGTTAATGGAAGCTCAACGTGTGTGTCTCATCTTTTCTGTGTCACAGCATCACACGTTGAGAGAAGATCATCTTACACATTACCCTTCGCCATCCAAGGTTGCAGGGTGACAAATTTGGGGGCTCGTCCGGGATAGCGCCTCCTGCTGGTTTGGTGCTATCCAACAAGAACCGTGGGATCCTGACTTCCTGTTCTATGAACTGATGACCTAAAGGCAAGACTTCAGGTATCCAGAGATGACGACGCTACATGAGCTTCAGTGGGAGATCCAGCAGCTGCTTCACCAACTGATTAAGGACGCTAGAAGAGACCTGCTTCACCAGCTAGCAGTATCATGCCAAGATGAGGTGGGAGAAGACATGCCAGGGGAGGAGTCGTCCGAGGTGGAACTCTTTGACTTCATTGTTGACTTTTTAAGAAGTAAACAATTAAGGAGTCTGGAGGACCAAGGGATGTCGCACCTGCTGATGTTTCGTGACCTCATAAATGAACGGCAGTCAGCCCAAGAAGCAAAGAACCCACATCATTCAGTGGATGAAGAGGAAGCTACATCGGGGTACAAGACTGAGCAGATTGTAGCAGCTTCAGCGAGGAGTAAGACAGTGTCAACACCAGTTGCTCATCAGGTAACTGGGTTAGTAAAACTGACGGATGTTGCTGCATTACTCCCACGAAGAGAATTTCGGATTCATGCTGGTCAGATCTCAGACTCTGACTCAGACGTGAGTTTTAACTGCTTGTGTAAGCAAATTGATGAAGGACTGAGCGAAGGTTTCACTGAGACTGAGATCATTAGAACAGTTCTCAGAATAATTAAACCAGGTACATTCAAAGACATGCTTATGACAAAAGATAGTCTGACTGTAACTGAACTGAAGCGTTTTCTCAGAGCACATCTTAAAGATAAGAGCAGTACTGAGTTATTCCAAGAACTGAGCAATGCAAGACAACATGATAAAGAAGGTCCACAACAGTTTATGTATAGACTTATGGGGTTAAAACAGCGTGTACTTTTTGCTTCCAAAGTAAGTACAGGTTTCCAGTATGACAAGAAGCTAGTTCAGGGAGTGTTCCTACATTCACTCTACAAGGGGATAAATGAAAAATATTCAAATGTCCAACGAGATCTTAAACCCCACCTTTCAGATGAGACCATCACTGATGACTTTATTCTAGAAGTGATAACAAAGTCAGTAGATGAAGAGACAGAGAGACAGATTAGACTAGGTCAGGCTCTCAAACCAAAAGTAGTCAGTGCCAGTACAGTGCAGATGGATAAGAAAAGTCAGAATGTAGTTCAGATGCAGGTAGAAGTCCAAGCTAATCGCACTGCTATACAAGAGCTAACAGCACAGGTTTCATCACTGACCAAGAGTTTAGAGAAAGCTTTAACACCTATGCTTAGTCCAGGGACTGAAAACATTCTCACACCTTCTCCCCACCAAAAACAGTCAGTAAAGTCAGAAGCTAAACGAAGATGTCAGCAATGTGTCTACCAAAGAAATGAGAACTGCAGTCACTGTTTCAAGTGCGGGAAAGAGGGACACAGAGCAGTTGGCTGTCGGATGAAGACCAACCAGTCGGGAAACTGGGTGAGGTCGCTGTGGTGGGACCACCAGTGATAAGAGAGAATGCAGAGTCCCACACCACTGTAAAGCCGCATCTTCAAGTGGGTACACCATCTTCCACCAGGCCCATCAAACAAAACAACTTTACTGAAAAGAAACATGTTGCACAACTGATTGGTGGTAGATGCACGGTGACATGCCAACTAAATTGTGTCAAATTACAGATGCTACTAGACAGTGGGGCATTCATTCAACCTTTATTTAGTCAGGTAAATCTTTTGAACCTCATGGGCTCATTTACGAAAGCGACCTGCTAAAACTAAAGAACAATGAACAGCAATGGTAGAATTTCCTTAAACAATAAACAATAAACAAACAAACAATAAACAATAGAAAACAAAAGAGAGAAAAAAAAATATATTATATATTTTTTTAACAAAGTATCAAAAAACTAGCAAAACATTATAAGGTATATGTATAAAATCAAAGACAGGAACAAATCTGCATTGGTTTTTGCCAGGATTCCAACAGATTCTGAAAACCATTTAGAGAAGTCAAGTTCGAGAGCTTCAGATCTTTTTGTAAGATATTCCATGAAGCAGGAGCGGAGTAGGAGAAGGCCCTTTTTCCAAGTTCAGTCCTCACTGACGGAACACTGCAGGTAATCATGTCCTGAGAGCGCACGCTGTAGCTGCACTCACGCAAAGACATGTAGGAGGAGATGTATGAGGGCAGCAGACCAATAAGTGATTTGAAGATGAAAATGTACCAGTGGAAGAGGGAAGCATAAGTGAGCATAGTGGAGAACTCATGGGTGCAGAAAGCTCTACCAAATGTAACAATCCAACCACTTGAGAGTCTACTACCAGAACACCCTCTCAAAGTCCCAGCAGCTAATGGAACAGAGGTGCCATTTGATGGGTGGATAGAAGTCCTGCTCGAGATCAAAAGCATCAAATATGGTTCAGTTGCCCTCTATGTTCCGTTGCTTGTAAGTCAAGAGAGTGTGAGCAGCCCTTTGCTAGGCTTTAATGTGATACAAGAAATCATAATGGGAAACACTGACCAGACGAACAACATCAACTTAGTGAACTTACTGTCAGAGGCTTTGAGAATTCAAAAGAGTAGTGTTGAAACTCTAGTCTCTGTGGTTTGCACTATGCCATCTCAAAAAGAATCAAAGAGTTCTACAGTGAGAGTTGGAAAGAAGGGTCTTAATGTTCAAAGTGGCCAAATCTGTGAAGTGAAATGTCGCATCAGAACTTTTCCAGGAGGAGGAGTAATGTTGTTTGAACCAGACATACAGAGCATCATATCGGACGGGTTGGAGTTATTCCCTGCTCTGGTTGACGTACCTGTTGGAGTTTCAAAAATGGTGAGAATTCCAGTCCAGAATTCAACCAATCACGACATTTTCTTACATCCAAGAACAGCTTTAGGATTCATCGAGGAAATTGATGGAACCAAACCTGTAAATATCTCTCTATCATCTCGCAAACAAGTCAGTGGACAGGATGACCCACTCTTGTGCACCACCCAGGTGAACTCACTAAATGATGGAGACTATGCCAAAAAGAGAAACCATACACCTGTCTAGTCACAAGAGAAATGGCATCCCAATATCAGTTTGGGTCATTTCTCTGAGCATGAACAGGATATGGTACGCCAAATGTTGTATGAAGAGTCGGATGTATTTGCATCTGAAGAAGGAGACATTGGATGCATTCTTGGTTTACAGCTCCAGGTTACCACAACAGATACCACCCCTGTCCAGAAAAATTATAATTCCATCCCTCGGCCATTGTATAAAGAGGTCAAGGATTATATTTCCAACCTTTTGGATAGAGGGTGGATAAAAAAATCAATTTCAGCCTACTCCTCACCTGTCGTCTGCGTGCGAAAGAAAGACCACAGTCTACGTCTTTGTGTTGACTTCCGTGAACTCAACCGTAAAACCACTCCAGACCGCCATCCACTACCACGCATTCAGGATCTATTGGACAGTCTTGGAGGAAATTCATGGTTCTCCATTTTGGATCAAGGAAGTGCATATCACCAAGGGTTTTTGAGCGAGGAGTCAAGGCATCTGACAGCATTTAGCACACCTTGGGGTCTCTACGAATGGGTAAGGATTCCATTCGGACTGACCAATGCGCCAGCTGCATTCCAGAGATGTATGGAAGGTGTATTAGAAGGCATCAGGGATGAGTGCTGCGTACCTTATTTAGATGATATCCTCTGTTACTCACAAACATTTGAGGAACATGTGGATCATCTGAGGCAAGTTTTCTGCAGAATGAGACAACATGGCATTAAACTTCGACCAGCCAAATGCGAGTTTTTCAAGAGACAAATTCGTTATCTGGGACGAATGATTTCAGGAGAAGGCATCCAGATTGACCCAAAAGATTTGGAAGCTGTAATAGCTCTGAAGGAGAAGAAACCTCACACAGTTGGAGAAGTTCGGACATTGCTAGGTTTCCTTAGTTATTACCGATCCTTCATCCAAGATTTCTCACGACTGGCAAGACCTCTGTTTGAACTCCTTCAAAGCTCAGCCGACACAAGTATGACCAACAAGCCCCAGACTTCTAAGGGTCGAGGTTGTAAAATTAAAGAAAACACAGGTCAGCTTCCCTCTCGCACACCTGTGACATGGACGACTGAACATCAGACTGTGCTATCCAAACTTGTGGAGATGCTGATCAATCCACCCATCTTAGCCTATCCCGACTTTGATCGTCCATTTGTTTTGCATACAGATGCATCAAATGAAGGGCTTGGAGCGGTTTTGTATCAGTCCCAAAACAACAAGCTACGTGTTATTGGCTACGGATCTAGGACCTTAACACCCGCTGAACGAAACTATCACTTGCATTCTAGTAAACTTGAGTTCCTCGCACTCAAGTGGGCCATTTGTGATAAGTTTCGAGACTATCTGTATTACGCACCAACTTTCACGGTCTATACAGATAACAATCCCCTGACTTATGTTTTGAGTTCTGCCAGGTTAAATGCTGTAGGTCATAGGTGGGTTGGGGAATTGGCTGACTTCCACTTTGATATCAAGTATAGACCGGGAAAGAGGAACGCTGATGCAGATATGTTGTCCAGATATCCAATAGGCCTTGAACAATATATGAAAGATCACACAGAGACAGTGTCACCTGAAGTAGTGTCTGCAATGTGGCAAGGCAACAAAGCAACACAAAGCAATGATGTTCCCTGGATTACTGCATTACAACTTGCTGATGAAAATGATTAGGCTAACTTACCTGATGGTGCCATGACCATTATGCCTGAAAACATCAGAGCAACACAACAAGAAGATACATCTATTAAAGAGATTGGGTCATTAAAGCAAAGAAACTGGAGTCCAAATGAAAAAGATAAAATAACTATGTGTACCGAAACAAGGAGACTGTTGTACGAGTGGAACAAGCTAGTCATGGAAAACGGACTACTTTTCCGGAAAACAGAACTAAACAAACAGCTAGTTCTCCCAGAAAAATTCAAACCACTAGTGTTGAAGAGCTTGCATGACGACATGGGCCATGTCGGTCCTGACAAGGTGATACATCTGGCTCGAGAACGCTTTTACTGGCCGAACATGCAACAAGACATTGAGGATTATGTGACAAAGAAATGTCAATGTATTAAACAAAAACATCCCAATGTCCCACAGAGAGCTCCAATGGGATCCATCACAACTAGTGCGCCATTTGAGTTGGTCTCTATTGATTATTTGCATTTGGAGCCAAGCAAAGGGGGATACGAATATATCCTGGTTGTCGCTGACCATTTCACCCGCTTTGCAC